>CAMPDV010004872.1:0-31948 GCA_946699065.1 Loxodes magnus
GACCACTCATGGTCTTACAGGTACCTGTCTTGACGTCCCATAGTCTCACCGTCTTATCTGCACTTCCCGATACGATGAACTCTGAATCACTGGATATAGCCACAGATAATACATAATGTGTATGACCACCCAAGTCTTACAGGTACCTGTCTTGACGTCCCATAGTCTCACCGTCTTATCTGCACTTCCCGATACGATGAACTCTGAATCACTGGATATAGCCACAGAGAATACAGAACTAGTGTGACCACTCATGGTCTTACAGGTACCTTTCTTGACGTCCCATAGTCTCACCGTCTTATCTGCACTTCCCGATACGATGAACTCTGAATCACTGGATATAGCCACAGAGAATACAGAACTAGTGTGACTACTCATGGTCTTACAGGTACCTGTCTTGACGTCCCATAGTCTCACCGTATTATCTCTACTTCCCGATACGATGAACTCTGAATCACTGGATATAGCCACAGATAATACATAATGTGTATGACCACCCAAGTCTTACAGGTACCTGTCTTGACGTCCCATAGTCTCACCGTCTTATCTGCACTTCCCGATACGATGAACTCTGAATCACTGGATATAGCCACAGATAATACATAATGTGTATGACCACCCAAGTCTTACAGGTACCTGTCTTGACGTCCCATAGTCTCACCGTCTTATCTGCACTTCCCGATACGATGAACTCTGAATCACTGGATATAGCCACAGAGAATACAAAACTAGTGTGACCACTCATGGTCTTACAGGTACCTGTCTTGACGTCCCATAGTCTCACCGTCTTATCTGCACTTCCCGATACGATGAACTCTGAATCACTGGATATAGCCACAGAGAATACAGAACTAGTGTGACCACTCATGGTCTTACAGGTACCTGTCTTGACGTCCCATAGTCTCACCGTCTTATCTGCACTTCCCGATACGATGAACTCTGAATCACTGGATATAGCCACAGAGAATACAAAACTAGTGTGACTACTCATGGTCTTACAGGTACCTGTCTTGACGTCCCATAGTCTCACCGTATTATCTCTACTTCCCGATACGATGAACTCTGAATCACTGGATATAGCCACAGAGAATACAAAACTAGTGTGACCACTCATGGTCTTACAGGTACCTGTCTTGACGTCCCATAGTCTCACCGTATTATCTCTACTTCCCGATACGATGAACTCTGAATCACTGGATATAGCCACAGAGAATACAGAACTAGTGTGACCACTCATGGTCTTACAGGTACCTGTCTTGACGTCCCATAGTCTCACCGTCTTATCTGCACTTCCCGATACGATGAACTCTGAATCACTGGATATAGCCACAGAGAATACAAAACTAGTGTGACCACTCATGGTCTTACAGGTACCTGTCTTGACGTCCCATAGTCTCACCGTCTTATCTGCACTTCCCGATACGATGAACTCTGAATCACTGGATATAGCCACAGATAATACATAATGTGTATGACCACCCAAGTCTTACAGGTACCTGTCTTGACGTCCCATAGTCTCACCGTCTTATCTGCACTTCCCGATACGATGAACTCTGAATCACTGGATATAGCCACAGAGAATACAGAACTAGTGTGACCACTCATGGTCTTACAGGTACCTGTCTTGACGTTCCATAGTCTCACCGAATTATCATAACTTCCCGATACGATGAACTCTGAATCACTGGATATAGCCACAGATAATACAGAACTAGTGTGACCACTCATGGTCTTACAGGTACCTGTCTTGACGTCCCATAGTCTCACCGTATTATCTCTACTTCCCGATACGATGAACTCTGAATCACTGGATATAGCCACAGAGAATACAAAACTAGTGTGACCACTCATGGTCTTACAGGTACCTGTCTTGACGTTCCATAGTCTCACCGTTTTATCTGCACTTCCCGATACGATGAACTCTGAATCACTGGATATAGCCACAGAGAATACAAAACTAGTGTGACCACTCATGGTCTTACAGGTACCTGTCTTGACGTCCCATAGTCTCACCGTCTTATCTGCACTTCCCGATACGATGAACTCTGAATCACTGGATATAGCCACAGAGAATACAGAACTAGTGTGACCACTCATGGTCTTACAGGTACCTGTCTTGACGTCCCATAGTCTCACCGTCTTATCTGCACTTCCCGATACGATGAACTCTGAATCACTGGATATAGCCACAGAGAATACAGAACTAGTGTGACTACTCATGGTCTTACAGGTACCTGTCTTGACGTTCCATAGTCTCACCGAATTATCATAACTTCCCGATACGATGAACTCTGAATCACTGGATATAGCCACAGATAATACAGAACTAGTGTGACCACTCATGGTCTTACAGGTACCTGTCTTGACGTCCCATAGTCTCACCGTATTATCTCTACTTCCCGATACGATGAACTCTGAATCACTGGATATAGCCACAGAGAATACAAAACTAGTGTGACCACTCATGGTCTTACAGGTACCTGTCTTGACGTCCCATAGTCTCACCGTCTTATCTGCACTTCCCGATACGATGAACTCTGAATCACTGGATATAGCCACAGATAATACATAATGTGTGTGACCACCCAAGTCTTACAGGTACCTTTCTTGACGTCCCATAGTCTCACCGTCTTATCTGCACTTCCCGATACGATGAACTCTGAATCACTGGATATAGCCACAGATAATACAGAACTAGTGTGACCACTCATGGTCTTACAGGTACCTTTCTTGACGTCCCATAGTCTCACCGTCTTATCTGCACTTCCCGATACGATGAACTCTGAATCACTGGATATAGCCACAGATAATACAGAATTAGTGTGACCACTCATGGTCTTACAGGTACCTTTCTTGACGTCCCATAGTCTCACCGTCTTATCTGCACTTCCCGATACGATGAACTCTGAATCACTGGATATAGCCACAGAGAATACAAAACTAGTGTGACCACTCATGGTCTTACAGGTACCTGTCTTGACGTCCCATAGTCTCACCGTCTTATCTGCACTTCCCGATACGATGAACTCTGAATCACTGGATATAGCCACAGAGAATACAGAACTAGTGTGACTACTCATGGTCTTACAGGTACCTGTCTTGACGTCCCATAGTCTCACCGTATTATCTCTACTTCCCGATACGATGAACTCTGAATCACTGGATATAGCCACAGAGAATACAGAACTAGTGTGACCACTCATGGTCTTACAGGTACCTGTCTTGACGTCCCATAGTCTCACCGTCTTATCTGCACTTCCCGATACGATGAACTCTGAATCACTGGATATAGCCACAGATGATACTCAATTTGTATGACTACCCAAGTCTTACAGGTACCTTTCTTGACGTCCCATAGTCTCACCTTTTTATCTGCACTTCCCGATACGATGAACTCTGAATCACTGGATATAGCCACAGATAATACAGAACTATTGTGACCACTCATGGTCTTACAGGTACCTGTCTTGACGTCCCATAGTCTCACCGTCTTATCTGCACTTCCCGATACGATGAACTCTGAATCACTGGATATAGCCACAGAGAATACAAAACTAGTGTGACCACTCATGGTCTTACAGGTACCTGTCTTGACGTCCCATAGTCTCACCGTCTTATCTGCACTTCCCGATACGATGAACTCTGAATCACTGGATATAGCCACAGAGAATACAAAACTAGTGTGACCACTCATGGTCTTACAGGTACCTGTCTTGACGTCCCATAGTCTCACCGTCTTATCTGCACTTCCCGATACGATGAACTCTGAATCACTGGATATAGCCACAGAGAATACAGAACTAGTGTGACTACTCATGGTCTTACAGGTACCTGTCTTGACGTCCCATAGTCTCACCGTATTATCTCTACTTCCCGATACGATGAACTCTGAATCACTGGATATAGCCACAGAGAATACAAAACTAGTGTGACCACTCATGGTCTTACAGGTACCTGTCTTGACGTCCCATAGTCTCACCGTCTTATCTGCACTTCCCGATACGATGAACTCTGAATCACTGGATATAGCCACAGATGATACTCAATTTGTATGACTCCCCAAGTCTTACAGGTACCTTTCTTGACGTCCCATAGTCTCACCTTTTTATCTGCACTTCCCGATACGATGAACTCTGAATCACTGGATATAGCCACAGATAATACAGAACTATTGTGACCACTCATGGTCTTACAGGTACCTGTCTTGACGTCCCATAGTCTCACCGTCTTATCTGCACTTCCCGATACGATGAACTCTGAATCACTGGATATAGCCACAGAGAATACAAAACTAGTGTGACCACTCATGGTCTTACAGGTACCTGTCTTGACGTCCCATAGTCTCACCATATTATCTGCACTTCCCGATACGATGAACTCTGAATCACTGGATATAGCCACAGAGAATACAGAACTAGTGTGACTACTCATGGTCTTACAGGTACCTGTCTTGACGTTCCATAGTCTCACCGAATTATCATAACTTCCCGATACGATGAACTCTGAATCACTGGATATAGCCACAGATAATACAGAACTAGTGTGACCACTCATGGTCTTACAGGTACCTGTCTTGACGTCCCATAGTCTCACCGTATTATCTCTACTTCCCGATACGATGAACTCTGAATCACTGGATATAGCCACAGAGAATACAAAACTAGTGTGACCACTCATGGTCTTACAGGTACCTGTCTTGACGTCCCATAGTCTCACCGTCTTATCTGCACTTCCCGATACGATGAACTCTGAATCACTGGATATAGCCACAGATAATACATAATGTGTGTGACCACCCAAGTCTTACAGGTACCTTTCTTGACGTCCCATAGTCTCACCGTCTTATCTGCACTTCCCGATACGATGAACTCTGAATCACTGGATATAGCCACAGATAATACAGAACTAGTGTGACCACTCATGGTCTTACAGGTACCTTTCTTGACGTCCCATAGTCTCACCGTCTTATCTGCACTTCCCGATACGATGAACTCTGAATCACTGGATATAGCCACAGATAATACAGAATTAGTGTGACCACTCATGGTCTTACAGGTACCTTTCTTGACGTCCCATAGTCTCACCGTCTTATCTGCACTTCCCGATACGATGAACTCTGAATCACTGGATATAGCCACAGAGAATACAAAACTAGTGTGACCACTCATGGTCTTACAGGTACCTGTCTTGACGTCCCATAGTCTCACCGTCTTATCTGCACTTCCCGATACGATGAACTCTGAATCACTGGATATAGCCACAGAGAATACAGAACTAGTGTGACTACTCATGGTCTTACAGGTACCTGTCTTGACGTCCCATAGTCTCACCGTATTATCTCTACTTCCCGATACGATGAACTCTGAATCACTGGATATAGCCACAGAGAATACAGAACTAGTGTGACCACTCATGGTCTTACAGGTACCTGTCTTGACGTCCCATAGTCTCACCGTCTTATCTGCACTTCCCGATACGATGAACTCTGAATCACTGGATATAGCCACAGATGATACTCAATTTGTATGACTACCCAAGTCTTACAGGTACCTTTCTTGACGTCCCATAGTCTCACCTTTTTATCTGCACTTCCCGATACGATGAACTCTGAATCACTGGATATAGCCACAGATAATACAGAACTATTGTGACCACTCATGGTCTTACAGGTACCTGTCTTGACGTCCCATAGTCTCACCGTCTTATCTGCACTTCCCGATACGATGAACTC
This sequence comes from Loxodes magnus, assembly GCA_946699065.1. NCBI lineage: Eukaryota > Ciliophora > Karyorelictea > Loxodida > Loxodidae > Loxodes > Loxodes magnus. The sequence continues at coordinate 5,732 of CAMPDV010004872.1, forward strand.
TGAATCACTGGATATAGCCACAGAGAATACAAAACTAGTGTGACCACTCATGGTCTTACAGGTACCTGTCTTGACGTCCCATAGTCTCACCGTCTTATCTGCACTTCCCGATACGATGAACTCTGAATCACTGGATATAGCCACAGAGAATACAAAACTAGTGTGACCACTCATGGTCTTACAGGTACCTGTCTTGACGTCCCATAGTCTCACCGTCTTATCTGCACTTCCCGATACGATGAACTCTGAATCACTGGATATAGCCACAGAGAATACAGAACTAGTGTGACTACTCATGGTCTTACAGGTACCTGTCTTGACGTCCCATAGTCTCACCGTATTATCTCTACTTCCCGATACGATGAACTCTGAATCACTGGATATAGCCACAGAGAATACAAAACTAGTGTGACCACTCATGGTCTTACAGGTACCTGTCTTGACGTCCCATAGTCTCACCGTCTTATCTGCACTTCCCGATACGATGAACTCTGAATCACTGGATATAGCCACAGATGATACTCAATTTGTATGACTCCCCAAGTCTTACAGGTACCTTTCTTGACGTCCCATAGTCTCACCTTTTTATCTGCACTTCCCGATACGATGAACTCTGAATCACTGGATATAGCCACAGATAATACAGAACTATTGTGACCACTCATGGTCTTACAGGTACCTGTCTTGACGTCCCATAGTCTCACCGTCTTATCTGCACTTCCCGATACGATGAACTCTGAATCACTGGATATAGCCACAGAGAATACAAAACTAGTGTGACCACTCATGGTCTTACAGGTACCTGTCTTGACGTCCCATAGTCTCACCATATTATCTGCACTTCCCGATACGATGAACTCTGAATCACTGGATATAGCCACAGAGAATACAGAACTAGTGTGACTACTCATGGTCTTACAGGTACCTGTCTTGACGTCCCATAGTCTCACCGTATTATCTCTACTTCCCGATACGATGAACTCTGAATCACTGGATATAGTCACAGATAATACATAATGTGTGTGACCACTCATGGTCTTACAGGTACCTGTCTTGACGTCCCATAGTCTCACCGTCTTATCTGCACTTCCCGATACGATGAACTCTGAATCACTGGATATAGCCACAGAGAATACAGAACTAGTGTGACTACTCATGGTCTTACAGGTACCTGTCTTGACGTCCCATAGTCTCACCGTTTTATCTGCACTTCCCGATACGATGAACTCTGAATCACTGGATATAGCCACAGATATTACATAATGTGTGTGACCACTCATGGTCTTACAGGTACCTGTCTTGACGTTCCATAGTCTCACCGAATTATCATAACTTCCCGATACGATGAACTCTGAATCACTGGATATAGCCACAGATAATACAGAACTAGTGTGACCACTCATGGTCTTACAGGTACCTGTCTTGACGTCCCATAGTCTCACCGTATTATCTCTACTTCCCGATACGATGAACTCTGAATCACTGGATATAGCCACAGAGAATACAAAACTAGTGTGACCACTCATGGTCTTACAGGTACCTGTCTTGACGTCCCATAGTCTCACCGTCTTATCTGCACTTCCCGATACGATGAACTCTGAATCACTGGATATAGCCACAGATAATACATAATGTGTGTGACCACCCAAGTCTTACAGGTACCTTTCTTGACGTCCCATAGTCTCACCGTCTTATCTGCACTTCCCGATACGATGAACTCTGAATCACTGGATATAGCCACAGATAATACAGAACTAGTGTGACCACTCATGGTCTTACAGGTACCTTTCTTGACGTCCCATAGTCTCACCGTCTTATCTGCACTTCCCGATACGATGAACTCTGAATCACTGGATATAGCCACAGATAATACAGAATTAGTGTGACCACTCATGGTCTTACAGGTACCTTTCTTGACGTCCCATAGTCTCACCGTCTTATCTGCACTTCCCGATACGATGAACTCTGAATCACTGGATATAGCCACAGAGAATACAAAACTAGTGTGACCACTCATGGTCTTACAGGTACCTGTCTTGACGTCCCATAGTCTCACCGTATTATCTCTACTTCCCGATACGATGAACTCTGAATCACTGGATATAGCCACAGAGAATACAAAACTAGTGTGACCACTCATGGTCTTACAGGTACCTGTCTTGACGTCCCATAGTCTCACCGTATTATCTCTACTTCCCGATACGATGAACTCTGAATCACTGGATATAGCCACAGAGAATACAAAACTAGTGTGACCACTCATGGTCTTACAGGTACCTGTCTTGACGTCCCATAGTCTCACCGTCTTATCTGCACTTCCCGATACGATGAACTCTGAATCACTGGATATAGCCACAGATAATACAGAACTAGTGTGACCACTCATGGTCTTACAGGTACCTTTCTTGACGTCCCATAGTCTCACCGTCTTATCTGCACTTCCCGATACGATGAACTCTGAATCACTGGATATAGCCACAGATAATACATAATGTGTGTGACCACTCATGGTCTTACAGGTACCTTTCTTGACGTCCCATAGTCTCACCGTCTTATCTGCACTTCCCGATACGATGAACTCTGAATCACTGGATATAGCCACAGAGAATACAAAACTAGTGTGACCACTCATGGTCTTACAGGTACCTGTCTTGACGTCCCATAGTCTCACCGTTTTATCTGCACTTCCCGATACGATGAACTCTGAATCACTGGATATAGCCACAGATGATACTCAATTTGTATGACCACCCAAGTATTACAGGTACCTGTCTTGACGTCCCATAGTCTCACCGTCTTATCTGCACTTCCCGATACGATGAACTCTGAATCACTGGATATAGCCACAGAGAATACAAAACTAGTGTGACCACTCATGGTCTTACAGGTACCTGTCTTGACGTCCCATAGTCTCACCGTATTATCTCTACTTCCCGATACGATGAACTCTGAATCACTGGATATAGCCACAGAGAATACAAAACTAGTGTGACCACTCATGGTCTTACAGGTACCTGTCTTGACGTCCCATAGTCTCACCGTCTTATCTGCACTTCCCGATACGATGAACTCTGAATCACTGGATATAGCCACAGAGAATACAGAACTAGTGTGACCACTCATGGTCTTACAGGTACCTTTCTTGACGTCCCATAGTCTCACCGTCTTATCTGCACTTCCCGATACGATGAACTCTGAATCACTGGATATAGCCACAGAGAATACAGAACTAGTGTGACTACTCATGGTCTTACAGGTACCTGTCTTGACGTCCCATAGTCTCACCGTATTATCTCTACTTCCCGATACGATGAACTCTGAATCACTGGATATAGCCACAGAGAATACAAAACTAGTGTGACCACTCATGGTCTTACAGGTACCTGTCTTGACGTCCCATAGTCTCACCGTCTTATCTGCACTTCCCGATACGATGAACTCTGAATCACTGGATATAGCCACAGATAATACATAATGTGTATGACCACCCAAGTCTTACAGGTACCTGTCTTGACGTCCCATAGTCTCACCGTCTTATCTGCACTTCCCGATACGATGAACTCTGAATCACTGGATATAGCCACAGAGAATACAAAACTAGTGTGACCACTCATGGTCTTACAGGTACCTTTCTTGACGTCCCATAGTCTCACCGTCTTATCTGCACTTCCCGATACGATGAACTCTGAATCACTGGATATAGCCACAGAGAATACAAAACTAGTGTGACCACTCATGGTCTTACAGGTACCTGTCTTGACGTCCCATAGTCTCACCGTCTTATCTGCACTTCCCGATACGATGAACTCTGAATCACTGGATATAGCCACAGAGAATACAGAACTAGTGTGACTACTCATGGTCTTACAGGTACCTGTCTTGACGTCCCATAGTCTCACCGTATTATCTCTACTTCCCGATACGATGAACTCTGAATCACTGGATATAGCCACAGAGAATACAGAACTAGTGTGACCACTCATGGTCTTACAGGTACCTGTCTTGACGTCCCATAGTCTCACCGTCTTATCTGCACTTCCCGATACGATGAACTCTGAATCACTGGATATAGCCACAGATGATACTCAATTTGTATGACTACCCAAGTCTTACAGGTACCTTTCTTGACGTCCCATAGTCTCACCTTTTTATCTGCACTTCCCGATACGATGAACTCTGAATCACTGGATATAGCCACAGATAATACAGAACTATTGTGACCACTCATGGTCTTACAGGTACCTGTCTTGACGTCCCATAGTCTCACCGTCTTATCTGCACTTCCCGATACGATGAACTCTGAATCACTGGATATAGCCACAGAGAATACAAAACTAGTGTGACCACTCATGGTCTTACAGGTACCTGTCTTGACGTCCCATAGTCTCACCGTCTTATCTGCACTTCCCGATACGATGAACTCTGAATCACTGGATATAGCCACAGAGAATACAGAACTAGTGTGACCACTCATGGTCTTACAGGTACCTGTCTTGACGTCCCATAGTCTCACCGTCTTATCTGCACTTCCCGATACGATGAACTCTGAATCACTGGATATAGCCACAGAGAATACAGAACTAGTGTGACTACTCATGGTCTTACAGGTACCTGTCTTGACGTCCCATAGTCTCACCGTATTATCTCTACTTCCCGATACGATGAACTCTGAATCACTGGATATAGCCACAGAGAATACAAAACTAGTGTGACCACTCATGGTCTTACAGGTACCTGTCTTGACGTCCCATAGTCTCACCGTCTTATCTGCACTTCCCGATACGATGAACTCTGAATCACTGGATATAGCCACAGATGATACTCAATTTGTATGACTCCCCAAGTCTTACAGGTACCTTTCTTGACGTCCCATAGTCTCACCTTTTTATCTGCACTTCCCGATACGATGAACTCTGAATCACTGGATATAGCCACAGATAATACAGAACTATTGTGACCACTCATGGTCTTACAGGTACCTGTCTTGACGTCCCATAGTCTCACCGTCTTATCTGCACTTCCCGATACGATGAACTCTGAATCACTGGATATAGCCACAGAGAATACAAAACTAGTGTGACCACTCATGGTCTTACAGGTACCTGTCTTGACGTCCCATAGTCTCACCATATTATCTGCACTTCCCGATACGATGAACTCTGAATCACTGGATATAGCCACAGAGAATACAGAACTAGTGTGACTACTCATGGTCTTACAGGTACCTGTCTTGACGTCCCATAGTCTCACCGTATTATCTCTACTTCCCGATACGATGAACTCTGAATCACTGGATATAGTCACAGATAATACATAATGTGTGTGACCACTCATGGTCTTACAGGTACCTGTCTTGACGTCCCATAGTCTCACCGTCTTATCTGCACTTCCCGATACGATGAACTCTGAATCACTGGATATAGCCACAGAGAATACAGAACTAGTGTGACTACTCATGGTCTTACAGGTACCTGTCTTGACGTCCCATAGTCTCACCGTTTTATCTGCACTTCCCGATACGATGAACTCTGAATCACTGGATATAGCCACAGATATTACATAATGTGTGTGACCACTCATGGTCTTACAGGTACCTGTCTTGACGTTCCATAGTCTCACCGAATTATCATAACTTCCCGATACGATGAACTCTGAATCACTGGATATAGCCACAGATAATACAGAACTAGTGTGACCACTCATGGTCTTACAGGTACCTGTCTTGACGTCCCATAGTCTCACCGTCTTATCTGCACTTCCCGATACGATGAACTCTGAATCACTGGATATAGCCACAGAGAATACAAAACTAGTGTGACCACTCATGGTCTTACAGGTACCTGTCTTGACGTCCCATAGTCTCACCGTCTTATCTGCACTTCCCGATACGATGAACTCTGAATCACTGGATATAGTCACAGATAATACATAATGTGTGTGACCACTCATGGTCTTACAGGTACCTGTCTTGACGTCCCATAGTCTCACCGTCTTATCTGCACTTCCCGATACGATGAACTCTGAATCACTGGATATAGCCACAGATAATACAGAACTAGTGTGACCACTCATGGTCTTACAGGTACCTTTCTTGACGTCCCATAGTCTCACCGTCTTATCTGCACTTCCCGATACGATGAACTCTGAATCACTGGATATAGCCACAGATAATACAGAATTAGTGTGACCACTCATGGTCTTACAGGTACCTTTCTTGACGTCCCATAGTCTCACCGTCTTATCTGCACTTCCCGATACGATGAACTCTGAATCACTGGATATAGCCACAGAGAATACAAAACTAGTGTGACCACTCATGGTCTTACAGGTACCTGTCTTGACGTCCCATAGTCTCACCGTATTATCTCTACTTCCCGATACGATGAACTCTGAATCACTGGATATAGCCACAGAGAATACAAAACTAGTGTGACCACTCATGGTCTTACAGGTACCTGTCTTGACGTCCCATAGTCTCACCGTATTATCTCTACTTCCCGATACGATGAACTCTGAATCACTGGATATAGCCACAGAGAATACAAAACTAGTGTGACCACTCATGGTCTTACAGGTACCTGTCTTGACGTCCCATAGTCTCACCGTCTTATCTGCACTTCCCGATACGATGAACTCTGAATCACTGGATATAGCCACAGATAATACAGAACTAGTGTGACCACTCATGGTCTTACAGGTACCTTTCTTGACGTCCCATAGTCTCACCGTCTTATCTGCACTTCCCGATACGATGAACTCTGAATCACTGGATATAGCCACAGATAATACATAATGTGTGTGACCACTCATGGTCTTACAGGTACCTTTCTTGACGTCCCATAGTCTCACCGTCTTATCTGCACTTCCCGATACGATGAACTCTGAATCACTGGATATAGCCACAGAGAATACAAAACTAGTGTGACCACTCATGGTCTTACAGGTACCTGTCTTGACGTCCCATAGTCTCACCGTTTTATCTGCACTTCCCGATACGATGAACTCTGAATCACTGGATATAGCCACAGAGAATACAAAACTAGTGTGACCACTCATGGTCTTACAGGTACCTGTCTTGACGTCCCATAGTCTCACCGTATTATCTCTACTTCCCGATACGATGAACTCTGAATCACTGGATATAGCCACAGAGAATACAAAACTAGTGTGACCACTCATGGTCTTACAGGTACCTGTCTTGACGTCCCATAGTCTCACCGTATTATCTCTACTTCCCGATACGATGAACTCTGAATCACTGGATATAGCCACAGAGAATACAAAACTAGTGTGACCACTCATGGTCTTACAGGTACCTGTCTTGACGTCCCATAGTCTCACCGTCTTATCTGCACTTCCCGATACGATGAACTCTGAATCACTGGATATAGTCACAGATAATACATAATGTGTGTGACCACTCATGGTCTTACAGGTACCTTTCTTGACGTCCCATAGTCTCACCGTCTTATCTGCACTTCCCGATACGATGAACTCTGAATCACTGGATATAGCCACAGAGAATACAAAACTAGTGTGACCACTCATGGTCTTACAGGTACCTGTCTTGACGTCCCATAGTCTCACCGTTTTATCTGCACTTCCCGATACGATGAACTCTGAATCACTGGATATAGCCACAGATGATACTCAATTTGTATGACCACCCAAGTCTTACAGGTACCTGTCTTGACGTCCCATAGTCTCACCGTCTTATCTGCACTTCCCGATACGATGAACTCTGAATCACTGGATATAGTCACAGAGAATACATAATGTGTGTGACCACTCATGGTCTTACAGGTACCTGTCTTGACGTCCCATAGTCTCACCGTATTATCTCTACTTCCCGATACGATGAACTCTGAATCACTGGATATAGCCACAGAGAATACAAAACTAGTGTGACCACTCATGGTCTTACAGGTACCTGTCTTGACGTCCCATAGTCTCACCGTTTTATCTGCACTTCCCGATACGATGAACTCTGAATCACTGGATATAGCCACAGATATTACATAACTAGTGTGACCACCCAAGTCTTACAGGTACCTGTCTTGACGTCCCATAGTCTCACCGTCTTATCTGCACTTCCCGATACGATGAACTCTGAATCACTGGATATAGCCACAGAGAATACAGAACTAGTGTGACCACCCAAGTCTTACAGGTACCTGTCTTGACGTCCCATAGTCTCACCGTCTTATCTGCACTTCCCGATACGATGAACTCTGAATCACTGGATATAGCCACAGAGAATACAGAACTAGTGTGACTACTCATGGTCTTACAGGTACCTGTCTTGACGTCCCATAGTCTCACCGTATTATCTCTACTTCCCGATACGATGAACTCTGAATCACTGGATATAGCCACAGAGAATACAAAACTAGTGTGACCACCCAAGTCTTACAGGTACCTGTCTTGACGTCCCATAGTCTCACCATATTATCTGCACTTCCCGATACGATGAACTCTGAATCACTGGATATAGCCACAGAGAATACAGAACTAGTGTGACTACTCATGGTCTTACAGGTACCTGTCTTGACGTCCCATAGTCTCACCGTATTATCTCTACTTCCCGATACGATGAACTCTGAATCACTGGATATAGCCACAGAGAATACAGAACTAGTGTGACCACTCATGGTCTTACAGGTACCTGTCTTGACGTCCCATAGTCTCACCGTCTTATCTGCACTTCCCGATACGATGAACTCTGAATCACTGGATATAGTCACAGATAATACATAATGTGTGTGACCACTCATGGTCTTACAGGTACCTTTCTTGACGTCCCATAGTCTCACCGTCTTATCTGCACTTCCCGATACGATGAACTCTGAATCACTGGATATAGCCACAGAGAATACAAAACTAGTGTGACCACTCATGGTCTTACAGGTACCTGTCTTGACGTCCCATAGTCTCACCGTCTTATCTGCACTTCCCGATACGATGAACTCTGAATCACTGGATATAGCCACAGAGAATACAGAACTAGTGTGACCACTCATGGTCTTACAGGTACCTGTCTTGACGTCCCATAGTCTCACCGTCTTATCTGCACTTCCCGATACGATGAACTCTGAATCACTGGATATAGCCACAGATGATACTCAATTTGTATGACCACCCAAGTCTTACAGGTACCTGTCTTGACGTCCCATAGTCTCACCTTTTTATCTGCACTTCCCGATACGATGAACTCTGAATCACTGGATATAGCCACAGATAATACAGAACTAGTGTGACCACTCATGGTCTTACAGGTACCTGTCTTGACGTCCCATAGTCTCACCGTCTTATCTGCACTTCCCGATACGATGAACTCTGAATCACTGGATATAGCCACAGAGAATACAGAACTAGTGTGACCACTCATGGTCTTACAGGTACCTGTCTTGACGTCCCATAGTCTCACCGTCTTATCTGCACTTCCCGATACGATGAACTCTGAATCACTGGATATAGCCACAGATAATACATAACTAGTGTGACCACTCATGGTCTTACAGGTACCTGTCTTGACGTCCAATAGTCTCACCGTCTTATCTGCACTTCCCGATACGATGAACTCTGAATCACTGGATATAGCCACAGATAATACATAATGTGTATGACCACCCAAGTCTTACAGGTACCTGTCTTGACGTCCCATAGTCTCACCGTCTTATCTGCACTTCCCGATACGATGAACTCTGAATCACTGGATATAGCCACAGATAATACAAAACTAGTGTGACCACCCAAGTCTTACAGGTACCTGTCTTGACGTCCCATAGTCTCACCGTTTTATCTCAACTTTCCGATACGATGAACTCTGAATCACTGGATATAGTCACAGATGATACTCAATTTGTATGACCACCCAAGTCTTACAGGTACCTGTCTTGACGTCCCATTGTCTCACCGTATTATCTCTACTTCCCGATACGATGAACTCTGAATCACTGGATATAGCCACAGATAATACAGAACTAGTGTGACCACTCATGGTCTTACAGGTACCTGTCTTGACGTCCCATAGTCTCACCGTATTATCTCTACTTCCCGATACGATGAACTCTGAATCACTGGATATAGCCACAGATGATACTCAATTTGTATGACCACTCATGGTCTTACAGGTACCTGTCTTGACGTTCCATAGTCTCACCGTATTATCATAACTTCCCGATACGATGAACTCTGAATCACTGGATATAGCCACAGAGAATACAAAACTAGTGTGACCACTCATGGTCTTACAGGTACCTGTCTTGACGTCCCATAGTCTCACCGTCTTATCTGCACTTCCCGATACGATGAACTCTGAATCACTGGATATAGCCACAGATAATACATAATGTGTGTGACCACTCATGGTCTTACAGGTACCTGTCTTGACGTTCCATAGTCTCACCGTATTATCATAACTTCCCGATACGATGAACTCTGAATCACTGGATATAGTCACAGATAATACATAATGTGTGTGACCACTCATGGTCTTACAGGTACCTGTCTTGACGTCCCATAGTCTCACCGTCTTATCTGCACTTCCCGATACGATGAACTCTGAATCACTGGATATAGCCACAGAGAATACAGAACTAGTGTGACCACTCATGGTCTTACAGGTACCTGTCTTGACGTCCCATAGTCTCACCGTCTTATCTGCACTTCCCGATACGATGAACTCTGAATCACTGGATATAGCCACAGAGAATACAGAACTAGTGTGACCACTCATGGTCTTACAGGTACCTGTCTTGACGTCCCATAGTCTCACCGTCTTATCTGCACTTCCCGATACGATGAACTCTGAATCACTGGATATAGCCACAGAGAATACAGAACTAGTGTGACTACTCATGGTCTTACAGGTACCTGTCTTGACGTCCCATAGTCTCACCGTATTATCTCTACTTCCCGATACGATGAACTCTGAATCACTGGATATAGCCACAGATGATACTCAATTTGTATGACCACCCAAGTCTTACAGGTACCTGTCTTGACGTCCCATAGTCTCACCGTTTTATCTGCACTTCCCGATACGATGAACTCTGAATCACTGGATATAGCCACAGATATTACATAATGTGTGTGACCACTCATGGTCTTACAGGTACCTGTCTTGACGTTCCATAGTCTCACCGTATTATCATAACTTCCCGATACGATGAACTCTGAATCACTGGATATAGTCACAGATAATACATAATGTGTGTGACCACTCATGGTCTTACAGGTACCTGTCTTGACGTCCCATAGTCTCACCGTCTTATCTGCACTTCCCGATACGATGAACTCTGAATCACTGGATATAGCCACAGAGAATACAGAACTAGTGTGACCACTCATGGTCTTACAGGTACCTGTCTTGACGTCCCATAGTCTCACCGTCTTATCTGCACTTCCCGATACGATGAACTCTGAATCACTGGATATAGCCACAGATAATACATAACTAGTGTGACCACTCATGGTCTTACAGGTACCTGTCTTGACGTCCCATAGTCTCACCGTTTTATCTGCACTTCCCGATACGATGAACTCTGAATCACTGGATATAGCCACAGATAATACATAATGTGTATGACCACCCAAGTCTTACAGGTACCTTTCTTGACGTCCCATAGTCTCACCGTCTTATCTGCACTTCCCGATACGATGAACTCTGAATCACTGGATATAGCCACAGAGAATACAGAACTAGTGTGACTACTCATGGTCTTACAGGTACCTGTCTTGACGTCCCATAGTCTCACCGTATTATCTCTACTTCCCGATACGATGAACTCTGAATCACTGGATATAGCCACAGAGAATACAAAACTAGTGTGACCACTCATGGTCTTACAGGTACCTGTCTTGACGTCCCATAGTCTCACCGTATTATCTCTACTTCCCGATACGATGAACTCTGAATCACTGGATATAGCCACAGAGAATACAAAACTAGTGTGACCACTCATGGTCTTACAGGTACCTGTCTTGACGTCCCATAGTCTCACCGTATTATCTCTACTTCCCGATACGATGAACTCTGAATCACTGGATATAGCCACAGAGAATACAAAACTAGTGTGACCACTCATGGTCTTACAGGTACCTGTCTTGACGTCCCATAGTCTCACCGTCTTATCTGCACTTCCCGATACGATGAACTCTGAATCACTGGATATAGCCACAGAGAATACAAAACTAGTGTGACCACTCATGGTCTTACAGGTACCTGTCTTGACGTCCCATAGTCTCACCGTCTTATCTGCACTTCCCGATACGATGAACTCTGAATCACTGGATATAGCCACAGATAATACATAATGTGTATGACCAGCCAAGTCTTACAGGTACCTGTCTTGACGTCCCATAGTCTCACCGTCTTATCTGCACTTCCCGATACGATGAACTCTGAATCACTGGATATAGCCACAGAGAATACAGAACTAGTGTGACTACTCATGGTCTTACAGGTACCTGTCTTGACGTCCCATAGTCTCACCGTATTATCTCTACTTCCCGATACGATGAACTCTGAATCACTGGATATAGCCACAGAGAATACAAAACTAGTGTGACCACTCATGGTCTTACAGGTACCTGTCTTGACGTCCCATAGTCTCACCGTATTATCTCTACTTCCCGATACGATGAACTCTGAATCACTGGATATAGCCACAGAGAATACAGAACTAGTGTGACCACTCATGGTCTTACAGGTACCTGTCTTGACGTCCCATAGTCTCACCGTCTTATCTGCACTTCCCGATACGATGAACTCTGAATCACTGGATATAGCCACAGAGAATACAAAACTAGTGTGACCACTCATGGTCTTACAGGTACCTGTCTTGACGTCCCATAGTCTCACCGTCTTATCTGCACTTCCCGATACGATGAACTCTGAATCACTGGATATAGTCACAGATAATACATAATGTGTGTGACCACTCATGGTCTTACAGGTACCTGTCTTGACGTCCCATAGTCTCACCGTCTTATCTGCACTTCCCGATACGATGAACTCTGAATCACTGGATATAGTCACAGAGAATACATAATGTGTGTGACCACTCATGGTCTTACAGGTACCTGTCTTGACGTCCCATAGTCTCACCGTCTTATCTGCACTTCCCGATACGATGAACTCTGAATCACTGGATATAGCCACAGAGAATACAAAACTAGTGTGACCACTCATGGTCTTACAGGTACCTGTCTTGACGTCCCATAGTCTCACCGTTTTATCTGCACTTCCCGATACGATGAACTCTGAATCACTGGATATAGCCACAGAGAATACAGAACTAGTGTGACTACTCATGGTCTTACAGGTACCTGTCTTGACGTCCCATAGTCTCACCGTATTATCTCTACTTCCCGATACGATGAACTCTGAATCACTGGATATAGCCACAGAGAATACAAAACTAGTGTGACCACTCATGGTCTTACAGGTACCTGTCTTGACGTCCCATAGTCTCACCGTATTATCTCTACTTCCCGATACGATGAACTCTGAATCACTGGATATAGCCACAGAGAATACAGAACTAGTGTGACCACTCATGGTCTTACAGGTACCTGTCTTGACGTCCCATAGTCTCACCGTCTTATCTGCACTTCCCGATACGATGAACTCTGAATCACTGGATATAGTCACAGATAATACATAATGTGTGTGACCACTCATGGTCTTACAGGTACCTTTCTTGACGTCCCATAGTCTCACCGTCTTATCTGCACTTCCCGATACGATGAACTCTGAATCACTGGATATAGCCACAGAGAATACAAAACTAGTGTGACCACCCAAGTCTTACAGGTACCTGTCTTGACGTCCCATAGTCTCACCGTCTTATCTGCACTTCCCGATACGATGAACTCTGAATCACTGGATATAGTCACAGAGAATACATAACTAGTGTGACCACTCATGGTCTTACAGGTACCTGTCTTGACGTCCCATAGTCTCACCGTATTATCTCTACTTCCCGATACGATGAACTCTGAATCACTGGATATAGCCACAGATAATACATAATGTGTATGACCACCCAAGTCTTACAGGTACCTTTCTTGACGTCCCATAGTCTCACCGTCTTATCTGCACTTCCCGATACGATGAACTCTGAATCACTGGATATAGCCACAGATAATACAGAACTAGTGTGACCACTCATGGTCTTACAGGTACCTGTCTTGACGTCCCATAGTCTCACCGTATTATCTCTACTTCCCGATACGATGAACTCTGAATCACTGGATATAGCCACAGAGAATACAAAACTAGTGTGACCACTCATGGTCTTACAGGTACCTGTCTTGACGTCCCATAGTCTCACCGTATTATCTCTACTTCCCGATACGATGAACTCTGAATCACTGGATATAGCCACAGAGAATACAAAACTAGTGTGACCACTCATGGTCTTACAGGTACCTGTCTTGACGTCCCATAGTCTCACCGTATTATCTCTACTTCCCGATACGATGAACTCTGAATCACTGGATATAGCCACAGATAATACATAATGTGTATGACCACCCAAGTCTTACAGGTACCTTTCTTGACGTCCCATAGTCTCACCGTCTTATCTGCACTTCCCGATACGATGAACTCTGAATCACTGGATATAGCCACAGATAATACAGAACTAGTGTGACCACTCATGGTCTTACAGGTACCTGTCTTGACGTCCCATAGTCTCACCGTATTATCTCTACTTCCCGATACGATGAACTCTGAATCACTGGATATAGCCACAGATAATACATAATGTGTATGACCACCCAAGTCTTACAGGTACCTTTCTTGACGTCCCATAGTCTCACCGTCTTATCTGCACTTCCCGATACGATGAACTCTGAATCACTGGATATAGCCACAGATAATACAGAACTAGTGTGACCACTCATGGTCTTACAGGTACCTGTCTTGACGTCCCATAGTCTCACCGTATTATCTCTACTTCCCGATACGATGAACTCTGAATCACTGGATATAGCCACAGAGAATACAAAACTAGTGTGACCACTCATGGTCTTACAGGTACCTGTCTTGACGTCCCATAGTCTCACCGTATTATCTCTACTTCCCGATACGATGAACTCTGAATCACTGGATATAGCCACAGAGAATACAAAACTAGTGTGACCACTCATGGTCTTACAGGTACCTGTCTTGACGTCCCATAGTCTCACCGTATTATCTCTACTTCCCGATACGATGAACTCTGAATCACTGGATATAGCCACAGATAATACATAATGTGTATGACCACCCAAGTCTTACAGGTACCTTTCTTGACGTCCCATAGTCTCACCGTCTTATCTGCACTTCCCGATACGATGAACTCTGAATCACTGGATATAGCCACAGATAATACAGAACTAGTGTGACCACTCATGGTCTTACAGGTACCTGTCTTGACGTCCCATAGTCTCACCGTATTATCTCTACTTCCCGATACGATGAACTCTGAATCACTGGATATAGCCACAGAGAATACAAAACTAGTGTGACCACTCATGGTCTTACAGGTACCTGTCTTGACGTCCCATTGTCTCAGCGTCTTATCTCAACTTCCCGATACGATGAACTCTGAATCACTGGATATAGCCACAGATATTACATAATGTGTGTGACCACTCATGGTCTTACAGGTACCTGTCTTGACGTCCCATAGTCTCACCGTATTATCTCTACTTCCCGATACGATGAACTCTGAATCACTGGATATAGCCACAGAGAATACAGAACTAGTGTGACCACTCATGGTCTTACAGGTACCTGTCTTGACGTCCCATAGTCTCACCGTCTTATCTGCACTTCCCGATACGATGAACTCTGAATCACTGGATATAGTCACAGATAATACATAATGTGTGTGACCACTCATGGTCTTACAGGTACCTTTCTTGACGTCCCATAGTCTCACCGTATTATCTCTACTTCCCGATACGATGAACTCTGAATCACTGGATATAGCCACAGAGAATACAAAACTAGTGTGACCACTCATGGTCTTACAGGTACCTGTCTTGACGTCCCATAGTCTCACCGTATTGTCTCTACTTCCCGATACGATGAACTCTGAGTCACTGGATATAGCCACAGAGAATACAAAACTAGTGTGACCACTCATGGTCTTACAGGTACCTGTCTTGACGTCCCATAGTCTCACCGTCTTATCTGCACTTCCCGATACGATGAACTCTGAATCACTGGATATAGCCACAGAGAATACAAAACTAGTGTGACCACTCATGGTCTTACAGGTACCTGTCTTGACGTCCCATAGTCTCACCGTATTATCTCTACTTCCCGATACGATGAACTCTGAATCACTGGATATAGCCACAGATAATACATAATGTGTATGACCACCCAAGTCTTACAGGTACCTTTCTTGACGTCCCATAGTCTCACCGTCTTATCTGCACTTCCCGATACGATGAACTCTGAATCACTGGATATAGCCACAGATAATACAGAACTAGTGTGACCACTCATGGTCTTACAGGTACCTGTCTTGACGTCCCATAGTCTCACCGTATTATCTCTACTTCCCGATACGATGAACTCTGAATCACTGGATATAGCCACAGAGAATACAAAACTAGTGTGACCACTCATGGTCTTACAGGTACCTGTCTTGACGTCCCATAGTCTCACCGTTTTATCTGCACTTCCCGATACGATGAACTCTGAATCACTGGATATAGCCACAGAGAATACAGAACTAGTGTGACTACTCATGGTCTTACAGGTACCTGTCTTGACGTCCCATAGTCTCACCGTATTATCTCTACTTCCCGATACGATGAACTCTGAATCACTGGATATAGCCACAGAGAATACAAAACTAGTGTGACCACTCATGGTCTTACAGGTACCTGTCTTGACGTCCCATAGTCTCACCGTATTATCTCTACTTCCCGATACGATGAACTCTGAATCACTGGATATAGCCACAGAGAATACAGAACTAGTGTGACCACTCATGGTCTTACAGGTACCTGTCTTGACGTCCCATAGTCTCACCGTCTTATCTGCACTTCCCGATACGATGAACTCTGAATCACTGGATATAGTCACAGATAATACATAATGTGTGTGACCACTCATGGTCTTACAGGTACCTTTCTTGACGTCCCATAGTCTCACCGTCTTATCTGCACTTCCCGATACGATGAACTCTGAATCACTGGATATAGCCACAGAGAATACAAAACTAGTGTGACCACCCAAGTCTTACAGGTACCTGTCTTGACGTCCCATAGTCTCACCGTCTTATCTGCACTTCCCGATACGATGAACTCTGAATCACTGGATATAGTCACAGAGAATACATAACTAGTGTGACCACTCATGGTCTTACAGGTACCTGTCTTGACGTCCCATAGTCTCACCGTATTATCTCTACTTCCCGATACGATGAACTCTGAATCACTGGATATAGCCACAGATAATACATAATGTGTATGACCACCCAAGTCTTACAGGTACCTTTCTTGACGTCCCATAGTCTCACCGTCTTATCTGCACTTCCCGATACGATGAACTCTGAATCACTGGATATAGCCACAGATAATACAGAACTAGTGTGACCACTCATGGTCTTACAGGTACCTGTCTTGACGTCCCATAGTCTCACCGTATTATCTCTACTTCCCGATACGATGAACTCTGAATCACTGGATATAGCCACAGAGAATACAAAACTAGTGTGACCACTCATGGTCTTACAGGTACCTGTCTTGACGTCCCATAGTCTCACCGTATTATCTCTACTTCCCGATACGATGAACTCTGAATCACTGGATATAGCCACAGAGAATACAAAACTAGTGTGACCACTCATGGTCTTACAGGTACCTGTCTTGACGTCCCATAGTCTCACCGTATTATCTCTACTTCCCGATACGATGAACTCTGAATCACTGGATATAGCCACAGATAATACATAATGTGTATGACCACCCAAGTCTTACAGGTACCTTTCTTGACGTCCCATAGTCTCACCGTCTTATCTGCACTTCCCGATACGATGAACTCTGAATCACTGGATATAGCCACAGATAATACAGAACTAGTGTGACCACTCATGGTCTTACAGGTACCTGTCTTGACGTCCCATAGTCTCACCGTATTATCTCTACTTCCCGATACGATGAACTCTGAATCACTGGATATAGCCACAGAGAATACAAAACTAGTGTGACCACTCATGGTCTTACAGGTACCTGTCTTGACGTCCCATTGTCTCAGCGTCTTATCTCAACTTCCCGATACGATGAACTCTGAATCACTGGATATAGCCACAGATATTACATAATGTGTGTGACCACTCATGGTCTTACAGGTACCTGTCTTGACGTCCCATAGTCTCACCGTATTATCTCTACTTCCCGATACGATGAACTCTGAATCACTGGATATAGCCACAGAGAATACAGAACTAGTGTGACCACTCATGGTCTTACAGGTACCTGTCTTGACGTCCCATAGTCTCACCGTCTTATCTGCACTTCCCGATACGATGAACTCTGAATCACTGGATATAGTCACAGATAATACATAATGTGTGTGACCACTCATGGTCTTACAGGTACCTTTCTTGACGTCCCATAGTCTCACCGTATTATCTCTACTTCCCGATACGATGAACTCTGAATCACTGGATATAGCCACAGAGAATACAAAACTAGTGTGACCACTCATGGTCTTACAGGTACCTGTCTTGACGTCCCATAGTCTCACCGTATTGTCTCTACTTCCCGATACGATGAACTCTGAGTCACTGGATATAGCCACAGAGAATACAAAACTAGTGTGACCACTCATGGTCTTACAGGTACCTGTCTTGACGTCCCATAGTCTCACCGTCTTATCTGCACTTCCCGATACGATGAACTCTGAATCACTGGATATAGTCACAGATAATACATAATGTGTGTGACCACTCATGGTCTTACAGGTACCTGTCTTGACGTCCCATAGTCTCACCGTCTTATCTGCACTTCCCGATACGATGAACTCTGAATCACTGGATATAGCCACAGAGAATACAAAACTAGTGTGACCACTCATGGTCTTACAGGTACCTGTCTTGACGTCCCATAGTCTCACCGTTTTATCTGCACTTCCCGATACGATGAACTCTGAATCACTGGATATAGCCACAGATGATACTCAATTTGTATGACCACCCAAGTCTTACAGGTACCTGTCTTGACGTCCCATAGTCTCACCGTCTTATCTGCACTTCCCGATACGATGAACTCTGAATCACTGGATATAGTCACAGAGAATACAGAACTAGTGTGACCACTCATGGTCTTACAGGTACCTGTCTTGACGTCCCATAGTCTCACCGTATTATCTCTACTTCCCGATACGATGAACTCTGAATCACTGGATATAGCCACAGATAATACATAATGTGTATGACCACCCAAGTCTTACAGGTACCTGTCTTGACGTCCCATAGTCTCACCGTCTTATCTGCACTTCCCGATACGATGAACTCTGAATCACTGGATATAGCCACAGATATTACATAATGTGTATGACCACCCAAGTCTTACAGGTACCTTTCTTGACGTCCCATAGTCTCACCGTCTTATCTGCACTTCCCGATACGATGAACTCTGAATCACTGGATATAGCCACAGATATTACATAATGTGTATGACCACCCAAGTCTTACAGGTACCTTTCTTGACGTCCCATAGTCTCACCGTCTTATCTGCACTTCCCGATACGATGAACTCTGAATCACTGGATATAGCCACAGAGAATACAGAACTAGTGTGACCACTCATGGTCTTACAGGTACCTGTCTTGACGTCCCATAGTCTCACCGTATTATCTCTACTTCCCGATACGATGAACTCTGAATCACTGGATATAGCCACAGATAATACATAACTAGTGCGACCACTCATGGTCTTACAGGTACCTGTCTTGACGTCCCATAGTCTCACCGTATTATCTCTACTTCCCGATACGATGAACTCTGAATCACTGGATATAGCCACAGAGAATACAAAACTAGTGTGACCACTCATGGTCTTACAGGTACCTGTCTTGACGTCCCATAGTCTCACCGTTTTATCTGCACTTCCCGATACGATGAACTCTGAATCACTGGATATAGCCACAGATAATACATAATGTGTATGACCACCCAAGTCTTACAGGTACCTGTCTTGACGTCCCATAGTCTCACCGTCTTATCTGCACTTCCCGATACGATGAACTCTGAGTCACTGGATATAGCCACAGAGAATACAGAACTAGTGTGACTACTCATGGTCTTACAGGTACCTGTCTTGACGTCCCATAGTCTCACCGTATTATCTCTACTTCCCGATACGATGAACTCTGAATCACTGGATATAGCCACAGAGAATACAAAACTAGTGTGACCACTCATGGTCTTACAGGTACCTGTCTTGACGTCCCATAGTCTCACCGTATTATCTCTACTTCCCGATACGATGAACTCTGAATCACTGGATATAGTCACAGAGAATACAGAACTAGTGTGACCACTCATGGTCTTACAGGTACCTGTCTTGACGTCCCATAGTCTCACCGTATTATCTCTACTTCCCGATACGATGAACTCTGAATCACTGGATATAGCCACAGAGAATACAAAACTAGTGTGACCACTCATGGTCTTACAGGTACCTGTCTTGACGTCCCATAGTCTCACCGTATTATCTCTACTTCCCGATACGATGAACTCTGAATCACTGGATATAGCCACAGAGAATACAAAACTAGTATGACCACCCAAGTCTTACAGGTACCTGTCTTGACGTCCCATAGTCTCACCGTATTATCTCTACTTCCCGATACGATGAACTCTGAATCACTGGATATAGCCACAGAGAATACAAAACTAGTGTGACCACTCATGGTCTTACAGGTACCTGTCTTGACGTCCCATAGTCTCACCGTATTATCTCTACTTCCCGATACGATGAACTCTGAATCACTGGATATAGCCACAGATAATACATAATGTGTATGACCACCCAAGTCTTACAGGTACCTTTCTTGACGTCCCATAGTCTCACCGTCTTATCTGCACTTCCCGATACGATGAACTCTGAATCACTGGATATAGCCACAGAGAATACAAAACTAGTGTGACCACTCATGGTCTTACAGGTACCTGTCTTGACGTCCCATAGTCTCACCGTATTATCTCTACTTCCCGATACGATGAACTCTGAATCACTGGATATAGCCACAGATAATACATAATGTGTATGACCACCCAAGTCTTACAGGTACCTTTCTTGACGTCCCATAGTCTCACCGTCTTATCTGCACTTCCCGATACGATGAACTCTGAATCACTGGATATAGCCACAGATAATACAGAACTAGTGTGACCACTCATGGTCTTACAGGTACCTGTCTTGACGTCCCATAGTCTCACCGTATTATCTCTACTTCCCGATACGATGAACTCTGAATCACTGGATATAGCCACAGAGAATACAAAACTAGTGTGACCACTCATGGTCTTACAGGTACCTGTCTTGACGTCCCATAGTCTCACCGTATTATCTCTACTTCCCGATACGATGAACTCTGAATCACTGGATATAGCCACAGAGAATACAAAACTAGTATGACCACCCAAGTCTTACAGGTACCTGTCTTGACGTCCCATAGTCTCACCGTATTATCTCTACTTCCCGATACGATGAACTCTGAATCACTGGATATAGCCACAGAGAATACAAAACTAGTGTGACCACTCATGGTCTTACAGGTACCTGTCTTGACGTCCCATAGTCTCACCGTATTATCTCTACTTCCCGATACGATGAACTCTGAATCACTGGATATAGCCACAGAGAATACAAAACTAGTATGACCACCCAAGTCTTACAGGTACCTGTCTTGACGTCCCATAGTCTCACCGTATTATCTCTACTTCCCGATACGATGAACTCTGAATCACTGGATATAGCCACAGAGAATACAAAACTAGTGTGACCACTCATGGTCTTACAGGTACCTGTCTTGACGTCCCATAGTCTCACCGTATTATCTCTACTTCCCGATACGATGAACTCTGAATCACTGGATATAGCCACAGATAATACATAATGTGTATGACCACCCAAGTCTTACAGGTACCTTTCTTGACGTCCCATAGTCTCACCGTCTTATCTGCACTTCCCGATACGATGAACTCTGAATCACTGGATATAGCCACAGATAATACAGAACTAGTGTGACCACTCATGGTCTTACAGGTACCTGTCTTGACGTCCCATAGTCTCACCGTATTATCTCTACTTCCCGATACGATGAACTCTGAATCACTGGATATAGCCACAGAGAATACAAAACTAGTGTGACCACTCATGGTCTTACAGGTACCTGTCTTGACGTCCCATTGTCTCAGCGTCTTATCTCAACTTCCCGATACGATGAACTCTGAATCACTGGATATAGCCACAGATATTACATAATGTGTGTGACCACTCATGGTCTTACAGGTACCTGTCTTGACGTCCCATAGTCTCACCGTTTTATCTGCACTTCCCGATACGATGAACTCTGAATCACTGGATATAGCCACAGATAATACATAATGTGTATGACCACCCAAGTCTTACAGGTACCTTTCTTGACGTCCCATAGTCTCACCGTCTTATCTGCACTTCCCGATACGATGAACTCTGAATCACTGGATATAGCCACAGAGAATACAGAACTAGTGTGACTACTCATGGTCTTACAGGTACCTGTCTTGACGTCCCATAGTCTCACCGTATTATCTCTACTTCCCGATACGATGAACTCTGAATCACTGGATATAGCCACAGAGAATACAAAACTAGTGTGACCACTCATGGTCTTACAGGTACCTGTCTTGACGTCCCATAGTCTCACCGTATTGTCTCTACTTCCCGATACGATGAACTCTGAGTCACTGGATATAGCCACAGAGAATACAAAACTAGTGTGACCACTCATGGTCTTACAGGTACCTGTCTTGACGTCCCATAGTCTCACCGTCTTATCTGCACTTCCCGATACGATGAACTCTGAATCACTGGATATAGTCACAGATAATACATAATGTGTGTGACCACTCATGGTCTTACAGGTACCTGTCTTGACGTCCCATAGTCTCACCGTCTTATCTGCACTTCCCGATACGATGAACTCTGAATCACTGGATATAGCCACAGAGAATACAAAACTAGTGTGACCACTCATGGTCTTACAGGTACCTGTCTTGACGTCCCATAGTCTCACCGTATTATCTCTACTTCCCGATACGATGAACTCTGAATCACTGGATATAGTCACAGAGAATACAAAACTAGTGTGACCACTCATGGTCTTACAGGTACCTGTCTTGACGTCCCATAGTCTCACCGTCTTATCTGCACTTCCCGATACGATGAACTCTGAATCACTGGATATAGTCACAGAGAATACAGAACTAGTGTGACCACTCATGGTCTTACAGGTACCTGTCTTGACGTCCCATAGTCTCACCGTATTATCTCTACTTCCCGATACGATGAACTCTGAATCACTGGATATAGCCACAGATAATACATAATGTGTATGACCACCCAAGTCTTACAGGTACCTGTCTTGACGTCCCATAGTCTCACCGTCTTATCTGCACTTCCCGATACGATGAACTCTGAATCACTGGATATAGTCACAGAGAATACAGAACTAGTGTGACCACTCATGGTCTTACAGGTACCTGTCTTGACGTCCCATAGTCTCACCGTATTATCTCTACTTCCCGATACGATGAACTCTGAATCACTGGATATAGCCACAGAGAATACAGAACTAGTGTGACCACTCATGGTCTTACAGGTACCTGTCTTGACGTCCCATAGTCTCACCGTCTTATCTGCACTTCCCGATACGATGAACTCTGAATCACTGGATATAGTCACAGATAATACATAATGTGTGTGACCACTCATGGTCTTACAGGTACCTGTCTTGACGTCCCATAGTCTCACCGTCTTATCTGCACTTCCCGATACGATGAACTCTGAATCACTGGATATAGCCACAGAGAATACAAAACTAGTGTGACCACTCATGGTCTTACAGGTACCTGTCTTGACGTCCCATAGTCTCACCGTTTTATCTGCACTTCCCGATACGATGAACTCTGAATCACTGGATATAGCCACAGATGATACTCAATTTGTATGACCACCCAAGTCTTACAGGTACCTGTCTTGACGTCCCATAGTCTCACCGTCTTATCTGCACTTCCCGATACGATGAACTCTGAATCACTGGATATAGCCACAGAGAATACAAAACTAGTGTGACCACTCATGGTCTTACAGGTACCTGTCTTGACGTCCCATAGTCTCACCGTATTATCTCTACTTCCCGATACGATGAACTCTGAATCACTGGATATAGCCACAGATAATACATAATGTGTATGACCACCCAAGTCTTACAGGTACCTGTCTTGACGTCCCATAGTCTCACCGTCTTATCTGCACTTCCCGATACGATGAACTCTGAATCACTGGATATAGCCACAGATAATACATAATGTGTATGACCACCCAAGTCTTACAGGTACCTTTCTTGACGTCCCATAGTCTCACCGTCTTATCTGCACTTCCCGATACGATGAACTCTGAATCACTGGATATAGCCACAGAGAATACAAAACTAGTATGACCACCCAAGTCTTACAGGTACCTGTCTTGACGTCCCATAGTCTCACCGTATTATCTCTACTTCCCGATACGATGAACTCTGAATCACTGGATATAGCCACAGAGAATACAAAACTAGTGTGACCACTCATGGTCTTACAGGTACCTGTCTTGACGTCCCATAGTCTCACCGTATTATCTCTACTTCCCGATACGATGAACTCTGAATCACTGGATATAGCCACAGATAATACATAATGTGTATGACCACCCAAGTCTTACAGGTACCTGTCTTGACGTCCCATAGTCTCACCGTATTATCTCTACTTCCCGATACGATGAACTCTGAATCACTGGATATAGCCACAGAGAATACAAAACTAGTGTGACCACTCATGGTCTTACAGGTACCTGTCTTGACGTCCCATAGTCTCACCGTATTATCTCTACTTCCCGATACGATGAACTCTGAATCACTGGATATAGCCACAGATAATACATAATGTGTATGACCACCCAAGTCTTACAGGTACCTTTCTTGACGTCCCATAGTCTCACCGTCTTATCTGCACTTCCCGATACGATGAACTCTGAGTCACTGGATATAGCCACAGAGAATACAGAACTAGTGTGACTACTCATGGTCTTACAGGTACCTGTCTTGACGTCCCATAGTCTCACCGTATTATCTCTACTTCCCGATACGATGAACTCTGAATCACTGGATATAGCCACAGAGAATACAAAACTAGTGTGACCACTCATGGTCTTACAGGTACCTGTCTTGACGTCCCATAGTCTCACCGTATTATCTCTACTTCCCGATACGATGAACTCTGAATCACTGGATATAGTCACAGAGAATACAGAACTAGTGTGACCACTCATGGTCTTACAGGTACCTGTCTTGACGTCCCATAGTCTCACCGTATTATCTCTACTTCCCGATACGATGAACTCTGAATCACTGGATATAGCCACAGAGAATACAAAACTAGTGTGACCACTCATGGTCTTACAGGTACCTGTCTTGACGTCCCATAGTCTCACCGTATTATCTCTACTTCCCGATACGATGAACTCTGAATCACTGGATATAGCCACAGAGAATACAAAACTAGTATGACCACCCAAGTCTTACAGGTACCTGTCTTGACGTCCCATAGTCTCACCGTATTATCTCTACTTCCCGATACGATGAACTCTGAATCACTGGATATAGCCACAGAGAATACAAAACTAGTGTGACCACTCATGGTCTTACAGGTACCTGTCTTGACGTCCCATAGTCTCACCGTCTTATCTGCACTTCCCGATACGATGAACTCTGAATCACTGGATATAGCCACAGATATTACATAATGTGTGTGACCACTCATGGTCTTACAGGTACCTGTCTTGACGTTCCATAGTCTCACCGTTTTATCTGCACTTCCCGATACGATGAACTCTGAATCACTGGATATAGCCACAGATAATACATAATGTGTATGACCACTCATGGTCTTACAGGTA
>CAMPDV010004873.1:0-28738 GCA_946699065.1 Loxodes magnus
GTATTTAGAAAAGTGAGGAAGGAAAGTAAGAAAAGAAGATATAATTACAGCTTTTAGAATAACTAAAACTTAAAGATAAAAAGAAGTTATAAGTATTTAGAAAAGTGAGGAAGTAAAGTAAGAAAAGAAGATATAATTACAGCTTTTAGAATTACTAAAACTTAGAGATAAAAAGAAGTGATAAGTATTTAGAAAAGTGAGGAAGTAAAGTAAGAAAAGAAGATAGAATTTCAGCTTTAGAGTTACTAAAACTTAGAGATAAAAAGAAGTTATAAGTATTTAGAAAAGTGAGGAAGTAAAGTAAGAAAAGAAGATAGATTACAGCTTTTAGAATAACTAAAACTTAGAGATAAAAAGAAGTTATAAGTATTTAGAAAAGTGAAGAAGTAAAGTAAGAAAAGAAGATAGAATTTCAGTTTTAAGGAGTATGCTTTGAAAAGTAATAAGTATTTAGAAAAGTGAAGAAGTAAAGTAAGAAAAGAAGATAGAATTTCAGTTTTAAGGAGTATGCTTTGAGAAGAAATAAGTATTTAGAAAAGTGAAGAAGTAAAGTAAGAAAAGAATATCTAATGATAAGTATTCGTAGCAAGCACTAAAATATAAGATAGAATATCCAAAATGTTAGTAATAATGTCTCAATTACGAATCTGTATTCGGTATTTCAAGATATGCTTGTAGATGAAAGTTAGCCTATAGAAAAGTGAAGAAGTAAAGTAAGAAAAGAAGATAGAATTTCAGTTTTAAGGAGTATGCTTTGAGAAGTAATAAGTATTTAGAAAAGTGAGGAAGTAAAGTAAGAAAAGAAGATAGAATTACAGCTTTTAGAATAACTAAAACTTAGAGATAAAAAGAAGTTATAAGTATTTAGAAAAGTGAGGAAGTAAAGTAAGAAAAGAAGATAGAATTACAGCTTTTAGAATAACTAAAACTTAGAGATAAAAAGAAGTTATAAGTATTTAGAAAAGTGAGGAAGTAAAGTAAGAAAAGAAGATATAATTACAGCTTTTAGAATAACTAAAACTTAGAGATAAAAAGAAGTTATAAGTATTTAGAAAAGTGAGGAAGTAAAGTAAGAAAAGAAGATAGAATTTCAGTTTTAGAATAACTAAAACTTAGAGATAAAAAGAAGTTATAAGTATTTAGAAAAGTGAGGAAGTAAAGTAAGAAAAGAAGATAGAATTACAGCTTTTAGAGTTACTAAAACTTAGAGATAAAAAGAAGTGATAAGTATTTAGAAAAGTGAGGAAGTAAAGTAAGAAAAGAAGATAGAATTACAGCTTTTAGAATAACTAAAACTTAGAGATAAAAAGAAGTGATAAGTATTTAGAAAAGTGAGGAAGTAAAGTAAGAAAAGAAGATAGAATTACAGCTTTTAGAATAACTAAAACTTAGAGATAAAAAGAAGTTATAAGTATTTAGAAAAGTGAGGAAGTAAAGTAAGAAAAGAAGATAGATTACAGCTTTTAGAATAAATAAAACTTAGAGATAAAAAGAAGTTATAAGTATTTAGAAAAGTGAGGAAGTAAAGTAAGAAAAGAAGATAGAATTTCAGTTTTAGAATAACTAAAACTTAGAGATAAAAAGAAGTTATAAGTATTTAGAAAAGTGAGGAAGTAAAGTAAGAAAAGAAGATAGAATTACAGTTTTAGAATAACTAAAACTTAGAGATAAAAAGAAGTTATAAGTATTTAGAAAAGTGAGGAAGTAAAGTAAGAAAAGAAGATAGAATTACAGCTTTAAGAGTTACTAAAACTTAGAGATAAAAAGAAGTTATAAGTATTTAGAAAAGTGAGGAAGTAAAGTAAGAAAAGAAGATATAATTACAGATTTTAGAATAACTAAAACTTAGAGATAAAAAGAAGTGATAAGTATTTAGAAAAGTGAGGAAGTAAAGTAAGAAAAGAAGATATAATTACAGCTTTTAGAATAACTAAAACTTAGAGATAAAAAGAAGTTATAAGTATTTAGAAAAGTGAGGAAGTAAAGTAAGAAAAGAAGATAGAATTTCAGTTTTAGAATAACTAAAACTTAGAGATAAAAAGAAGTTATAAGTATTTAGAAAAGTGAGGAAGTAAAGTAAGAAAAGAAGATATAATTACAGCTTTTAGAGTTACTAAAACTTAGAGATAAAAAGAAGTGATAAGTATTTAGAAAAGTGAGGAAGGAAAGTAAGAAAAGAAGATAGATTACAGCTTTTAGAATAACTAAAACTTAGAGATAAAAAGAAGTGATAAGTATTTAGAAAAGTGAGGAAGTAAAGTAAGAAAAGAAGATATAATTACAGCTTTTAGAATAACTAAAACTTAGAGATAAAAAGAAGTTATAAGTATTTAGAAAAGTGAGGAAGTAAAGTAAGAAAAGAAGATAGAATTACAGCTTTTAGAGTTACTAAAACTTAGAGATAAAAAGAAGTGATAAGTATTTAGAAAAGTGAGGAAGGAAAGTAAGAAAAGAAGATAGATTACAGCTTTTAGAATAACTAAAACTTAGAGATAAAAAGAAGTGATAAGTATTTAGAAAAGTGAGGAAGTAAAGTAAGAAAAGAAGATAGAATTACAGCTTTTAGAATAAATAAAACTTAGAGATAAAAAGAAGTTATAAGTATTTAGAAAAGTGAGGAAGTAAAGTAAGAAAAGAAGATAGAATTACAGTTTTAGAATAACTAAAACTTAGAGATAAAAAGAAGTTATAAGTATTTAGAAAAGTGAGGAAGTAAAGTAAGAAAAGAAGATAGATTACAGCTTTTAGAATAACTAAAACTTAGAGATAAAAAGAAGTTATAAGTATTTAGAAAAGTGAGGAAGTAAAGTAAGAAAAGAAGATAGAATTACAGCTTTTAGAATAACTAAAACTTAGAGATAAAAAGAAGTTATAAGTATTTAGAAAAGTGAGGAAGTAAAGTAAGAAAAGAAGATATAATTACAGCTTTTAGAATAACTAAAACTTAGAGATAAAAAGAAGTTATAAGTATTTAGAAAAGTGAGGAAGTAAAGTAAGAAAAGAAGATAGAATTACAGCTTTTAGAATAACTGAAACTTAGAGATAAAAAGAAGTTATAAGTATTTAGAAAAGTGAGGAAGTAAAGTAAGAAAAGAAGATAGAATTTCAGTTTTAGAATAACTAAAACTTAGAGATAAAAAGAAGTTAAATGTATTTAGAAAAGTGAGGAAGTAAAGTAAGAAAAGAAGATAGAATTACAGCTTTTAGAGTTACTAAAACTTAGAGATAAAAAGAAGTTATAAGTATTTAGAAAAATTAGGAAGTAAAGTAAGAAAAGAAGATAGATTACAGCTTTTAGAATAAATAAAACTTAGAGATAAAAAGAAGTTATAAGTATTTAGAAAAGTGAGGAAGTAAAGTAAGAAAAGAAGATAGAATTACAGCTTTTAGAATAACTAAAACTTAGAGATAAAAAGAAGTTATAAGTATTTAGAAAAGTGAGGAAGTAAAGTAAGAAAAGAAGATATAATTACAGCTTTTAGAATAACTGAAACTTAGAGATAAAAAGAAGTTATAAGTATTTAGAAAAGTGAGGAAGTAAAGTAAGAAAAGAAGATAGAATTTCAGTTTTAGAATAACTAAAACTTAGAGATAAAAAGAAGTTATAAGTATTTAGAAAAGTGAGGAAGTAAAGTAAGAAAAGAAGATAGAATTAAAGCTTTTAGAGTTACTAAAACTTAGAGATAAAAAGAAGTTATAAGTATTTAGAAAAGTGAGGAAGTAAAGTAAGAAAAGAAGATAGAATTTCAGTTTTAGAATAACTAAAACTTAGAGATAAAAAGAAGTTATAAGTATTTAGAAAAGTGAGAAGTAAAGTAAGAAAAGAAGATAGAATTACAGCTTTTAGAATAACTAAAACTTAGAGATAAAAAGAAGTTATAAGTATTTAGAAAAGTGAGGAAGTAAAGTAAGAAAAGAAGATAGAATTACAGCTTTTAGAATAACTAAAACTTAGAGATAAAAAGAAGTTATAAGTATTTAGAAAAGTGAGGAAGTAAAGTAAGAAAAGAAGATAGAATTTCAGTTTTAGAATAACTAAAACTTAGAGATAAAAAGAAGTTATAAGTATTTAGAAAAGTGAGGAAGTAAAGTAAGAAAAGAAGATAGATTACAGCTTTTAGAATAACTAAAACTTAGAGATAAAAAGAAGTTAAATGTATTTAGAAAAGTGAGGAAGTAAAGTAAGAAAAGAAGATAGAATTACAGCTTTTAGAATAACTAAAACTTAGAGATAAAAAGAAGTTATAAGTATTTAGAAAAGTGAGGAAGTAAAGTAAGAAAAGAAGATAGAATTACAGCTTTTAGAATAACTAAAACTTAGAGATAAAAAGAAGTGATAAGTATTTAGAAAAGTGAGGAAGTAAAGTAAGAAAAGAAGATAGAATTACAGCTTTTAGAGTTACTAAAACTTAGAGATAAAAAGAAGTGATAAGTATTTAGAAAAGTGAGGAAGTAAAGTAAGAAAAGAAGATAGAATTACAGCTTTTAGAATAACTAAAACTTAGAGATAAAAAGAAGTGATAAGTATTTAGAAAAGTGAGGAAGTAAAGTAAGAAAAGAAGATAGAATTACAGCTTTTAGAATAACTAAAACTTAGAGATAAAAAGAAGTTATAAGTATTTAGAAAAGTGAGGAAGTAAAGTAAGAAAAGAAGATAGATTACAGCTTTTAGAATAAATAAAACTTAGAGATAAAAAGAAGTTATAAGTATTTAGAAAAGTGAGGAAGTAAAGTAAGAAAAGAAGATAGAATTTCAGTTTTAGAATAACTAAAACTTAGAGATAAAAAGAAGTTATAAGTATTTAGAAAAGTGAGGAAGTAAAGTAAGAAAAGAAGATAGAATTTCAGTTTTAGAATAACTAAAACTTAGAGATAAAAAGAAGTTATAAGTATTTAGAAAAGTGAGGAAGTAAGTAAGAAAAGAAGATAGAATTACAGCTTTTAGAATAAATAAAACTTAGAGATAAAAAGAAGTGATAAGTATTTAGAAAAGTGAGGAAGTAAAGTAAGAAAAGAAGATAGATTACAGCTTTTAGAATAACTAAAACTTAGAGATAAAAAGAAGTTATAAGTATTTAGAAAAGTGAGGAAGGAAAGTAAGAAGAGAAGATATAATTACAGCTTTTAGAATAACTAAAACTTAGAGATAAAAAGAAGTTATAAGTATTTAGAAAAGTGAGGAAGTAAAGTAAGAAAAGAAGATAGAATTACAGCTTTTAGAATAACTAAAACTTAAAGATAAAAAGAAGTTATAAGTATTTAGAAAAGTGAGGAAGGAAAGTAAGAAAAGAAGATAGAATTACAGCTTTTAGAATAACTAAAACTTAGAGATAAAAAGAAGTGATAAGTATTTAGAAAAGTGAGGAAGTAAAGTAAGAAAAGAAGATAGATTACAGCTTTTAGAATAAATAAAACTTAGAGATAAAAAGAAGTGATAAGTATTTAGAAAAGTGAGGAAGTAAAGTAAGAAAAGAAGATAGAATTACAGCTTTTAGAATTACTAAAACTTAGAGATAAAAAGAAGTTATAAGTATTTAGAAAAGTGAGGAAGTAAAGTAAGAAAAGAAGATATAATTACAGCTTTTAGAATAACTAAAACTTAGAGATAAAAAGAAGTGATAAGTATTTAGAAAAGTGAGGAGTAAAGTAAGAAAAGAAGATATAATTACAGCTTTTAGAATAACTAAAACTTAGAGATAAAAAGAAGTTATAAGTATTTAGAAAAGTGAGGAAGTAAAGTAAGAAAAGAAGATAGAATTACAGCTTTTAGAATAAATAAAACTTAGAGATAAAAAGAAGTTATAAGTATTTAGAAAAGTGAGGAAGTAAAGTAAGAAAAGAAGATAGATTACAGCTTTTAGAATAAATAAAACTTAGAGATAAAAAGAAGTGATAAGTATTTAGAAAAGTGAGGAAGTAAAGTAAGAAAAGAAGATAGAATTTCAGTTTTAGAATAACTAAAACTTAGAGATAAAAAGAAGTTATAAGTATTTAGAAAAGTGAGGAAGTAAAGTAAGAAAAGAAGATAGATTACAGCTTTTAGAATAACTAAAACTTAGAGATAAAAAGAAGTTATAAGTATTTAGAAAAGTGAGGAAGTAAAGTAAGAAAAGAAGATAGAATTTCAGTTTTAGAATAACTAAAACTTAGAGATAAAAAGAAGTTATAAGTATTTAGAAAAGTGAGGAAGTAAAGTAAGAAAAGAAGATAGAATTTCAGCTTTTAGAATAACTAAAACTTAGAGATAAAAAGAAGTTATAAGTATTTAGAAAAGTGAGGAAGTAAAGTAAGAAAAGAAGATAGAATTACAGCTTTTAGAATAACTGAAACTTAGAGATAAAAAGAAGTTATAAGTATTTAGAAAAGTGAGGAAGTAAAGTAAGAAAAGAAGATAGAATTTCAGTTTTAGAATAACTAAAACTTAGAGATAAAAAGAAGTTATAAGTATTTAGAAAAGTGAGGAAGTAAAGTAAGAAAAGAAGATAGAATTTCAGTTTTAGAATAACTAAAACTTAGAGATAAAAAGAAGTTATAAGTATTTAGAAAAGTGAGGAAGTAAAGTAAGAAAAGAAGATAGAATTACAGCTTTTAGAATTACTAAAACTTAGAGATAAAAAGAAGTTATAAGTATTTAGAAAAGTGAGGAAGTAAAGTAAGAAAAGAAGATATAATTACAGCTTTTAGAATAACTAAAACTTAGAGATAAAAAGAAGTTATAAGTATTTAGAAAAGTGAGGAAGTAAAGTAAGAAAAGAAGATAGATTACAGCTTTTAGAATAAATAAAACTTAGAGATAAAAAGAAGTTATAAGTATTTAGAAAAGTGAGGAAGTAAAGTAAGAAAAGAAGATAGAATTAAAGCTTTTAGAGTTACTAAAACTTAGAGATAAAAAGAAGTTATAAGTATTTAGAAAAGTGAGGAAGTAAAGTAAGAAAAGAAGATAGAATTAAAGCTTTTAGAGTTACTAAAACTTAGAGATAAAAAGAAGTGATAAGTATTTAGAAAAGTGAGGAGTAAAGTAAGAAAAGAAGATATAATTACAGCTTTTAGAATAACTAAAACTTAGAGATAAAAAGAAGTTATAAGTATTTAGAAAAGTGAGGAAGTAAAGTAAGAAAAGAAGATAGAATTACAGCTTTTAGAATAACTAAAACTTAGAGATAAAAAGAAGTTAAATGTATTTAGAAAAGTGAGGAAGTAAAGTAAGAAAAGAAGATAGAATTTCAGTTTTAGAATAACTAAAACTTAGAGATAAAAAGAAGTTATAAGTATTTAGAAAAGTGAGGAAGTAAAGTAAGAAAAGAAGATAGAATTACAGCTTTTAGAATAACTGAAACTTAGAGATAAAAAGAAGTTATAAGTATTTAGAAAAGTGAGGAAGTAAAGTAAGAAAAGAAGATAGAATTTCAGTTTTAGAATAACTAAAACTTAGAGATAAAAAGAAGTTATAAGTATTTAGAAAAGTGAGGAAGTAAAGTAAGAAAAGAAGATAGAATTACAGCTTTTAGAATAACTAAAACTTAGAGATAAAAAGAAGTTATAAGTATTTAGAAAAGTGAGGAAGTAAAGTAAGAAAAGAAGATAGAATTACAGCTTTTAGAATAACTAAAACTTAGAGATAAAAAGAAGTGATAAGTATTTAGAAAAGTGAGGAAGTAAAGTAAGAAAAGAAGATAGATTACAGCTTTTAGAATAAATAAAACTTAGAGATAAAAAGAAGTGATAAGTATTTAGAAAAGTGAGGAAGTAAAGTAAGAAAAGAAGATAGAATTACAGCTTTTAGAATTACTAAAACTTAGAGATAAAAAGAAGTTATAAGTATTTAGAAAAGTGAGGAAGTAAAGTAAGAAAAGAAGATATAATTACAGCTTTTAGAATAACTAAAACTTAGAGATAAAAAGAAGTGATAAGTATTTAGAAAAGTGAGGAGTAAAGTAAGAAAAGAAGATATAATTACAGCTTTTAGAATAACTAAAACTTAGAGATAAAAAGAAGTTATAAGTATTTAGAAAAGTGAGGAAGTAAAGTAAGAAAAGAAGATAGAATTACAGCTTTTAGAATAAATAAAACTTAGAGATAAAAAGAAGTTATAAGTATTTAGAAAAGTGAGGAAGTAAAGTAAGAAAAGAAGATAGATTACAGCTTTTAGAATAAATAAAACTTAGAGATAAAAAGAAGTTATAAGTATTTAGAAAAGTGAGGAAGTAAAGTAAGAAAAGAAGATAGAATTTCAGTTTTAGAATAACTAAAACTTAGAGATAAAAAGAAGTTATAAGTATTTAGAAAAGTGAGGAAGTAAAGTAAGAAAAGAAGATAGATTACAGCTTTTAGAATAACTAAAACTTAGAGATAAAAAGAAGTTATAAGTATTTAGAAAAGTGAGGAAGTAAAGTAAGAAAAGAAGATAGAATTTCAGTTTTAGAATAACTAAAACTTAGAGATAAAAAGAAGTTATAAGTATTTAGAAAAGTGAGGAAGTAAAGTAAGAAAAGAAGATAGAATTTCAGTTTTAGAATAACTAAAACTTAGAGATAAAAAGAAGTTATAAGTATTTAGAAAAGTGAGGAAGTAAAGTAAGAAAAGAAGATAGAATTACAGCTTTTAGAATAACTGAAACTTAGAGATAAAAAGAAGTTATAAGTATTTAGAAAAGTGAGGAAGTAAAGTAAGAAAAGAAGATAGAATTAAAGCTTTTAGAATAACTAAAACTTAGAGATAAAAAGAAGTTATAAGTATTTAGAAAAGTGAGGAAGTAAAGTAAGAAAAGAAGATAGAATTTCAGTTTTAGAATAACTAAAACTTAGAGATAAAAAGAAGTTATAAGTATTTAGAAAAGTGAGGAAGTAAAGTAAGAAAAGAAGATAGAATTACAGCTTTTAGAATAACTAAAACTTAGAGATAAAAAGAAGTTATAAGTATTTAGAAAAGTGAGGAAGTAAAGTAAGAAAAGAAGATATAATTACAGCTTTTAGAATAACTAAAACTTAGAGATAAAAAGAAGTTATAAGTATTTAGAAAAGTGAGGAAGTAAAGTAAGAAAAGAAGATAGATTACAGCTTTTAGAATAAATAAAACTTAGAGATAAAAAGAAGTTATAAGTATTTAGAAAAGTGAGGAAGTAAAGTAAGAAAAGAAGATAGAATTAAAGCTTTTAGAGTTACTAAAACTTAGAGATAAAAAGAAGTTATAAGTATTTAGAAAAGTGAGGAAGTAAAGTAAGAAAAGAAGATAGAATTAAAGCTTTTAGAGTTACTAAAACTTAGAGATAAAAAGAAGTTATAAGTATTTAGAAAAGTGAGGAAGTAAAGTAAGAAAAGAAGATAGAATTTCAGCTTTTAGAATAACTAAAACTTAGAGATAAAAAGAAGTTATAAGTATTTAGAAAAGTGAGGAAGTAAAGTAAGAAAAGAAGATAGAATTACAGCTTTTAGAATAACTAAAACTTAGAGATAAAAAGAAGTTAAATGTATTTAGAAAAGTGAGGAAGTAAAGTAAGAAAAGAAGATAGAATTTCAGTTTTAGAATAACTAAAACTTAGAGATAAAAAGAAGTTATAAGTATTTAGAAAAGTGAGGAAGTAAAGTAAGAAAAGAAGATAGAATTACAGCTTTTAGAATAACTGAAACTTAGAGATAAAAAGAAGTTATAAGTATTTAGAAAAGTGAGGAAGGAAAGTAAGAAAAGAAGATAGAATTACAGCTTTTAGAGTTACTAAAACTTAGAGATAAAAAGAAGTTATAAGTATTTAGAAAAGTGAGGAAGTAAAGTAAGAAAAGAAGATAGATTACAGCTTTTAGAATAACTAAAACTTAGAGATAAAAAGAAGTTATAAGTATTTAGAAAAGTGAGGAAGTAAAGTAAGAAAAGAAGATAGAATTACAGCTTTTAGAATAACTAAAACTTAGAGATAAAAAGAAGTGATAAGTATTTAGAAAAGTGAGGAAGTAAAGTAAGAAAAGAAGATAGATTACAGCTTTTAGAATAAATAAAACTTAGAGATAAAAAGAAGTGATAAGTATTTAGAAAAGTGAGGAAGTAAAGTAAGAAAAGAAGATAGAATTACAGCTTTTAGAATAAATAAAACTTAGAGATAAAAAGAAGTTATAAGTATTTAGAAAAGTGAGGAAGTAAAGTAAGAAAAGAAGATAGAATTACAGCTTTTAGAATAACTGAAACTTAGAGATAAAAAGAAGTTATAAGTATTTAGAAAAGTGAGGAAGTAAAGTAAGAAAAGAAGATAGAATTACAGCTTTTAGAATAAATAAAACTTAGAGATAAAAAGAAGTTATAAGTATTTAGAAAAGTGAGGAAGTAAAGTAAGAAAAGAAGATAGAATTACAGCTTTTAGAATAACTGAAACTTAGAGATAAAAAGAAGTTATAAGTATTTAGAAAAGTGAGGAAGTAAAGTAAGAAAAGAAGATAGAATTTCAGTTTTAGAATAACTGAAACTTAGAGATAAAAAGAAGTTATAAGTATTTAGAAAAGTGAGGAAGTAAAGTAAGAAAAGAAGATAGAATTACAGCTTTTAGAATAACTAAAACTTAGAGATAAAAAGAAGTGATAAGTATTTAGAAAAGTGAGGAAGTAAAGTAAGAAAAGAAGATAGATTACAGCTTTTAGAATAACTAAAACTTAGAGATAAAAAGAAGTGATAAGTATTTAGAAAAGTGAGGAAGTAAAGTAAGAAAAGAAGATAGATTACAGCTTTTAGAATAACTAAAACTTAGAGATAAAAAGAAGTTATAAGTATTTAGAAAAGTGAGGAAGGAAAGTAAGAAAAGAAGATAGAATTTCAGTTTTAGAATAACTAAAACTTAGAGATAAAAAGAAGTTATAAGTATTTAGAAAAGTGAGGAAGGAAAGTAAGAAAAGAAGATAGAATTTCAGTTTTAGAATAACTAAAACTTAGAGATAAAAAGAAGTTATAAGTATTTAGAAAAGTGAGGAAGTAAAGTAAGAAAAGAAGATAGAATTACAGCTTTTAGAGTTACTAAAACTTAGAGATAAAAAGAAGTTATAAGTATTTAGAAAAGTGAGGAAGGAAAGTAAGAAAAGAAGATAGAATTTCAGTTTTAGAATAACTAAAACTTAGAGATAAAAAGAAGTTATAAGTATTTAGAAAAGTGAGGAAGGAAAGTAAGAAAAGAAGATAGAATTACAGCTTTTAGAATAACTGAAACTTAGAGATAAAAAGAAGTTATAAGTATTTAGAAAAGTGAGGAAGTAAAGTAAGAAAAGAAGATAGAATTTCAGTTTTAGAATAACTAAAACTTAGAGATAAAAAGAAGTTATAAGTATTTAGAAAAGTGAGGAAGTAAAGTAAGAAAAGAAGATAGAATTTCAGTTTTAGAATAACTAAAACTTAGAGATAAAAAGAAGTTATAAGTATTTAGAAAAGTGAGGAAGTAAAGTAAGAAAAGAAGATAGAATTACAGCTTTTAGAATAACTGAAACTTAGAGATAAAAAGAAGTTATAAGTATTTAGAAAAGTGAGGAAGTAAAGTAAGAAAAGAAGATAGAATTACAGCTTTTAGAATAACTAAAACTTAGAGATAAAAAGAAGTTATAAGTATTTAGAAAAGTGAGGAAGTAAAGTAAGAAAAGAAGATATAATTACAGCTTTTAGAATAAATAAAACTTAGAGATAAAAAGAAGTGATAAGTATTTAGAAAAGTGAGGAAGTAAAGTAAGAAAAGAAGATAGAATTACAGCTTTTAGAATAAATAAAACTTAGAGATAAAAAGAAGTTATAAGTATTTAGAAAAGTGAGGAAGTAAAGTAAGAAAAGAAGATAGAATTACAGCTTTTAGAATAACTGAAACTTAGAGATAAAAAGAAGTTATAAGTATTTAGAAAAGTGAGGAAGTAAAGTAAGAAAAGAAGATAGAATTACAGCTTTTAGAATAAATAAAACTTAGAGATAAAAAGAAGTTATAAGTATTTAGAAAAGTGAGGAAGTAAAGTAAGAAAAGAAGATAGAATTAAAGCTTTTAGAGTTACTAAAACTTAGAGATAAAAAGAAGTTATAAGTATTTAGAAAAGTGAGGAAGTAAAGTAAGAAAAGAAGATAGAATTTCAGTTTTAGAATAACTAAAACTTAGAGATAAAAAGAAGTTATAAGTATTTAGAAAAGTGAGGAAGGAAAGTAAGAAAAGAAGATAGAATTACAGCTTTTAGAGTTACTAAAACTTAGAGATAAAAAGAAGTTATAAGTATTTAGAAAAGTGAGGAAGTAAAGTAAGAAAAGAAGATAGAATTACAGCTTTTAGAATAACTAAAACTTAAAGATAAAAAGAAGTTATAAGTATTTAGAAAAGTGAGGAAGTAAAGTAAGAAAAGAAGATATAATTACAGCTTTTAGAATAACTAAAACTTAGAGATAAAAAGAAGTTATAAGTATTTAGAAAAGTGAGGAAGTAAAGTAAGAAAAGAAGATAGAATTACAGTTTTAGAATAACTGAAACTTAGAGATAAAAAGAAGTTATAAGTATTTAGAAAAGTGAGGAAGTAAAGTAAGAAAAGAAGATAGAATTACAGCTTTTAGAATAACTAAAACTTAGAGATAAAAAGAAGTGATAAGTATTTAGAAAAGTGAGGAAGTAAAGTAAGAAAAGAAGATAGATTACAGCTTTTAGAATAACTAAAACTTAGAGATAAAAAGAAGTGATAAGTATTTAGAAAAGTGAGGAAGTAAAGTAAGAAAAGAAGATAGAATTACAGCTTTTAGAATAACTGAAACTTAGAGATAAAAAGAAGTGATAAGTATTTAGAAAAGTGAGGAAGTAAAGTAAGAAAAGAAGATAGAATTACAGCTTTTAGAATAACTAAAACTTAGAGATAAAAAGAAGTGATAAGTATTTAGAAAAGTGAGGAAGTAAAGTAAGAAAAGAAGATATAATTACAGCTTTTAGAATAACTAAAACTTAGAGATAAAAAGAAGTTATAAGTATTTAGAAAAGTGAGGAAGTAAAGTAAGAAAAGAAGATAGAATTACAGCTTTTAGAATAACTAAAACTTAGAGATAAAAAGAAGTGATAAGTATTTAGAAAAGTGAGGAAGTAAAGTAAGAAAAGAAGATAGAATTACAGCTTTTAGAATAACTAAAACTTAGAGATAAAAAGAAGTTATAAGTATTTAGAAAAGTGAGGAAGTAAAGTAAGAAAAGAAGATAGAATTACAGCTTTTAGAATAACTAAAACTTAGAGATAAAAAGAAGTGATAAGTATTTAGAAAAGTGAGGAAGTAAAGTAAGAAAAGAAGATAGAATTACAGCTTTTAGAATAACTAAAACTTAGAGATAAAAAGAAGTTATAAGTATTTAGAAAAGTGAGGAAGTAAAGTAAGAAAAGAAGATAGAATTACAGTTTTAGAATAACTAAAACTTAGAGATAAAAAGAAGTGATAAGTATTTAGAAAAGTGAGGAAGTAAAGTAAGAAAAGAAGATAGAATTTCAGTTTTAGAATAACTAAAACTTAGAGATAAAAAGAAGTTATAAGTATTTAGAAAAGTGAGGAAGTAAAGTAAGAAAAGAAGATAGAATTTCAGTTTTAGAATAACTAAAACTTAGAGATAAAAAGAAGTTATAAGTATTTAGAAAAGTGAGGAAGTAAAGTAAGAAAAGAAGATAGAATTTCAGTTTTAGAATAACTAAAACTTAGAGATAAAAAGAAGTTATAAGTATTTAGAAAAGTGAGGAAGTAAAGTAAGAAAAGAAGATAGAATTTCAGTTTTAGAATAACTAAAACTTAGAGATAAAAAGAAGTGATAAGTATTTAGAAAAGTGAGGAAGTAAAGTAAGAAAAGAAGATAGAATTACAGCTTTTAGAATAACTAAAACTTAGAGATAAAAAGAAGTTATAAGTATTTAGAAAAGTGAGGAAGTAAAGTAAGAAAAGAAGATAGAATTTCAGTTTTAGAATAACTGAAACTTAGAGATAAAAAGAAGTTATAAGTATTTAGAAAAGTGATGAAGTAAAGTAAGAAAAGAAGATAGAATTTCAGTTTTAGAATAACTAAAACTTAGAGATAAAAAGAAGTGATAAGTATTTAGAAAAGTGAGGAAGTAAAGTAAGAAAAGAAGATAGAATTGCAGCTTTTAGAGTTACTAAAACTTAGAGATAAAA
Organism: Loxodes magnus; assembly: GCA_946699065.1. Taxonomy (NCBI): domain Eukaryota; phylum Ciliophora; class Karyorelictea; order Loxodida; family Loxodidae; genus Loxodes; species Loxodes magnus. The sequence goes on from CAMPDV010004873.1 coordinate 14,127, forward strand.
AGAAGTTATAAGTATTTAGAAAAGTGAGGAAGGAAAGTAAGAAAAGAAGATAGAATTTCAGTTTTAGAATAACTAAAACTTAGAGATAAAAAGAAGTTATAAGTATTTAGAAAAGTGAGGAAGGAAAGTAAGAAAAGAAGATAGAATTACAGCTTTTAGAATAACTGAAACTTAGAGATAAAAAGAAGTTATAAGTATTTAGAAAAGTGAGGAAGTAAAGTAAGAAAAGAAGATAGAATTTCAGTTTTAGAATAACTGAAACTTAGAGATAAAAAGAAGTTATAAGTATTTAGAAAAGTGAGGAAGTAAAGTAAGAAAAGAAGATAGAATTACAGCTTTTAGAATAACTGAAACTTAGAGATAAAAAGAAGTTATAAGTATTTAGAAAAGTGAGGAAGTAAAGTAAGAAAAGAAGATAGAATTTCAGTTTTAGAATAACTAAAACTTAGAGATAAAAAGAAGTTATAAGTATTTAGAAAAGTGAGGAAGTAAAGTAAGAAAAGAAGATAGAATTTCAGCTTTTAGAATAACTAAAACTTAGAGATAAAAAGAAGTTATAAGTATTTAGAAAAGTGAGGAAGTAAAGTAAGAAAAGAAGATAGAATTACAGCTTTTAGAATAACTAAAACTTAGAGATAAAAAGAAGTGATAAGTATTTAGAAAAGTGAGGAAGTAAAGTAAGAAAAGAAGATAGAATTTCAGTTTTAGAATAACTAAAACTTAGAGATAAAAAGAAGTTATAAGTATTTAGAAAAGTGAGGAAGTAAAGTAAGAAAAGAAGATAGAATTACAGCTTTTAGAATAACTGAAACTTAGAGATAAAAAGAAGTTATAAGTATTTAGAAAAGTGAGGAAGTAAAGTAAGAAAAGAAGATAGAATTTCAGTTTTAGAATAACTAAAACTTAGAGATAAAAAGAAGTTATAAGTATTTAGAAAAGTGAGGAAGGAAAGTAAGAAAAGAAGATAGAATTACAGCTTTTAGGAGTTACTAAAACTTAGAGATAAAAAGAAGTTATAAGTATTTAGAAAAGTGAGGAAGTAAAGTAAGAAAAGAAGATAGAATTTCAGTTTTAGAATAACTAAAACTTAGAGATAAAAAGAAGTGATAAGTATTTAGAAAAGTGAGGAAGTAAAGTAAGAAAAGAAGATAGAATTGCAGCTTTTAGAGTTACTAAAACTTAGAGATAAAAAGAAGTTATAAGTATTTAGAAAAGTGAGGAAGTAAAGTAAGAAAAGAAGATAGAATTAAAGCTTTTAGAGTTTACTAAAACTTAGAGATAAAAAGAAGTTATAAGTATTTAGAAAAGTGAGGAAGTAAAGTAAGAAAAGAAGATAGAATTTCAGCTTTTAGAATAACTAAAACTTAGAGATAAAAAGAAGTTCTAAATACTTATAACTTCTTTTTATCTCTAAGTTTTAGTTATTCTAAAAGCTGAAATTCTATCTTCTTTTCTTACTTTACTTCCTCACTTTTCTAAATACTTATAACTTCTTTTTATCTCTAAGTTTTAGTAACTCTAAAAGCTTTAATTCTATCTTCTTTTCTTACTTTACTTCCTCACTTTTCTAAATACTTATAACTTCTTTTTATCTCTAAGTTTTAGTAACTCTAAAAGCTGCAATTCTATCTTCTTTCTTACTTTACTTCCTCACTTTTCTAAATACTTATCACTTCTTTTTATCTCTAAGTTTTAGTTATTCTAAAACTGAAATTCTATCTTCTTTTCTTACTTTACTTCCTCACTTTTCTAAATACTTATAACTTCTTTTTATCTCTAAGTTTTAGTAACTCTAAAGCTGTAATTCTATCTTCTTTTCTTACTTTCCTTCCTCACTTTTCTAAATACTTATAACTTCTTTTTATCTCTAAGTTTTAGTTATTCTAAAACTGAAATTCTATCTTCTTTTCTTACTTTACTTCCTCACTTTTCTAAATACTTATAACTTCTTTTTATCTCTAAGTTTCAGTTATTCTAAAAGCTGTAATTCTATCTTCTTTTCTTACTTTACTTCCTCACTTTTCTAAATACTTATAACTTCTTTTTATCTCTAAGTTTTAGTTATTCTAAAACTGAAATTCTATCTTCTTTTCTTACTTTACTTCCTCACTTTTCTAAATACTTATCACTTCTTTTTATCTCTAAGTTTTAGTTATTCTAAAAGCTGTAATTCTATCTTCTTTTCTTACTTTACTTCCTCACTTTTCTAAATACTTATAACTTCTTTTTATCTCTAAGTTTTAGTTATTCTAAAAGCTGAATTCTATCTTCTTTTCTTACTTTACTTCCTCACTTTTCTAAATACTTATAACTTCTTTTTATCTCTAAGTTTTAGTTATTCTAAAACTGAAATTCTATCTTCTTTTCTTACTTTACTTCCTCACTTTTCTAAATACTTATAACTTCTTTTTATCTCTAAGTTTCAGTTATTCTAAAAGCTGTAATTCTATCTTCTTTTCTTACTTTACTTCCTCACTTTTCTAAATACTTATAACTTCTTTTTATCTCTAAGTTTCAGTTATTCTAAAACTGAAATTCTATCTTCTTTTCTTACTTTACTTCCTCACTTTTCTAAATACTTATAACTTCTTTTTATCTCTAAGTTTCAGTTATTCTAAAAGCTGTAATTCTATCTTCTTTTCTTACTTTCCTTCCTCACTTTTCTAAATACTTATAACTTCTTTTTATCTCTAAGTTTTAGTTATTCTAAAACTGAAATTCTATCTTCTTTTCTTACTTTCCTTCCTCACTTTTCTAAATACTTATAACTTCTTTTATCTCTAAGTTTTAGTAACTCTAAAAGCTGCAATTCTATCTTCTTTTCTTACTTTACTTCCTCACTTTTCTAAATACTTATCACTTCTTTTTATCTCTAAGTTTTAGTTATTCTAAAACTGAAATTCTATCTTCTTTTCTTACTTTACTTCATCACTTTTCTAAATACTTATAACTTCTTTTTATCTCTAAGTTTCAGTTATTCTAAAACTGAAATTCTATCTTCTTTTCTTACTTTACTTCCTCACTTTTCTAAATACTTATAACTTCTTTTTATCTCTAAGTTTTAGTTATTCTAAAAGCTGTAATTCTATCTTCTTTTCTTACTTTACTTCCTCACTTTTCTAAATACTTATCACTTCTTTTTATCTCTAAGTTTTAGTTATTCTAAAACTGAAATTCTATCTTCTTTTCTTACTTTACTTCCTCACTTTTCTAAATACTTATAACTTCTTTTTATCTCTAAGTTTTAGTTATTCTAAAACTGAAATTCTATCTTCTTTTCTTACTTTACTTCCTCACTTTTCTAAATACTTATAACTTCTTTTTATCTCTAAGTTTTAGTTATTCTAAAACTGAAATTCTATCTTCTTTTCTTACTTTACTTCCTCACTTTTCTAAATACTTATAACTTCTTTTTATCTCTAAGTTTTAGTTATTCTAAAAGCTGTAATTCTATCTTCTTTTCTTACTTTACTTCCTCACTTTTCTAAATACTTATCACTTCTTTTTATCTCTAAGTTTTAGTTATTCTAAAAGCTGTAATTCTATCTTCTTTTCTTACTTTACTTCCTCACTTTTCTAAATACTTATCACTTCTTTTATCTCTAAGTTTTAGTTATTCTAAAAGCTGTAATTCTATCTTCTTTTCTTACTTTACTTCCTCACTTTTCTAAATACTTATCACTTCTTTTTATCTCTAAGTTTTAGTTATTCTAAAAGCTGTAATTCTATCTTCTTTTCTTACTTTACTTCCTCACTTTTCTAAATACTTATAACTTCTTTTTATCTCTAAGTTTTAGTTATTCTAAAAGCTGTAATTATATCTTCTTTTCTTACTTTACTTCCTCACTTTTCTAAATACTTATCACTTCTTTTTATCTCTAAGTTTTAGTTATTCTAAAAGCTGTAATTCTATCTTCTTTTCTTACTTTACTTCCTCACTTTTCTAAATACTTATAACTTCTTTTTTATCTCTAAGTTTCAGTTATTCTAAAACTGAAATTCTATCTTCTTTTCTTACTTTACTTCCTCACTTTTCTAAATACTTATAACTTCTTTTTATCTCTAAGTTTTAGTTATTCTAAAAGCTGTAATTCTATCTTCTTTTCTTACTTTACTTCCTCACTTTTCTAAATACTTATCACTTCTTTTTATCTCTAAGTTTAGTTATTCTAAAAGCTGTAATCTATCTTCTTTTCTTACTTTACTTCCTCACTTTTTCTAAATACTTATCACTTCTTTTTATCTCTAAGTTTTAGTTATTCTAAAAGCTGTAATCTATCTTCTTTTCTTACTTTACTTCCTCACTTTTCTAAATACTTATCACTTCTTTTTATCTCTAAGTTTTAGTTATTCTAAAAGCTGTAATTCTATCTTCTTTTCTTACTTTACTTCCTCACTTTTCTAAATACTTATAACTTCTTTTTATCTCTAAGTTTCAGTTATTCTAAAACTGTAATTCTATCTTCTTTTCTTACTTTACTTCCTCACTTTTCTAAATACTTATAACTTCTTTTTATCTCTAAGTTTTAGTTATTCTAAAAGCTGTAATTATATCTTCTTTTCTTACTTTACTTCCTCACTTTTCTAAATACTTATAACTTCTTTTTATCTTTAAGTTTTAGTTATTCTAAAAGCTGTAATTCTATCTTCTTTTCTTACTTTACTTCCTCACTTTTCTAAATACTTATAACTTCTTTTTATCTCTAAGTTTTAGTAACTCTAAAAGCTGTAATTCTATCTTCTTTTCTTACTTTCCTTCCTCACTTTTCTAAATACTTATAACTTCTTTTATCTCTAAGTTTTAGTTATTCTAAAACTGAAATTCTATCTTCTTTTCTTACTTTACTTCCTCACTTTTCTAAATACTTATAACTTCTTTTTATCTCTAAGTTTTAGTAACTCTAAAAGCTTTAATTCTATCTTCTTTTCTTACTTTACTTCCTCACTTTTCTAAATACTTATAACTTCTTTTTATCTCTAAGTTTTATTTATTCTAAAAGCTGTAATTCTATCTTCTTTTCTTACTTTACTTCCTCACTTTTCTAAATACTTATAACTTCTTTTTATCTCTAAGTTTCAGTTATTCTAAAAGCTGTAATTCTATCTTCTTTTCTTACTTTACTTCCTCACTTTTCTAAATACTTATAACTTCTTTTTATCTCTAAGTTTTATTTATTCTAAAAGCTGTAATTCTATCTTCTTTTCTTACTTTACTTCCTCACTTTTCTAAATACTTATCACTTCTTTTTATCTCTAAGTTTTATTTATTCTAAAAGCTGTAATTATATCTTCTTTTCTTACTTTACTTCCTCACTTTTCTAAATACTTATAACTTCTTTTTATCTCTAAGTTTTAGTTATTCTAAAAGCTGTAATTCTATCTTCTTTCTTACTTTACTTCCTCACTTTTCTAAATACTTATAACTTCTTTTTATCTCTAAGTTTCAGTTATTCTAAAAGCTGTAATTCTATCTTCTTTTCTTACTTTACTTCCTCACTTTTCTAAATACTTATAACTTCTTTTTATCTCTAAGTTTTAGTTATTCTAAAACTGAAATTCTATCTTCTTTTCTTACTTTACTTCCTCACTTTTCTAAATACTTATAACTTCTTTTTATCTCTAAGTTTTAGTTATTCTAAAACTGAAATTCTATCTTCTTTTCTTACTTTACTTCCTCACTTTTCTAAATACTTATAACTTCTTTTTATCTCTAAGTTTCAGTTATTCTAAAAGCTGTAATTCTATCTTCTTTTCTTACTTTCCTTCCTCACTTTTCTAAATACTTATAACTTCTTTTTATCTCTAAGTTTTAGTTATTCTAAAACTGAAATTCTATCTTCTTTTCTTACTTTCCTTCCTCACTTTTCTAAATACTTATAACTTCTTTTTATCTCTAAGTTTTAGTAACTCTAAAAGCTGTAATTCTATCTTCTTTTCTTACTTTACTTCCTCACTTTTCTAAATACTTATAACTTCTTTTTATCTCTAAGTTTTAGTTATTCTAAAACTGAAATTCTATCTTCTTTTCTTACTTTCCTTCCTCACTTTTCTAAATACTTATAACTTCTTTTTATCTCTAAGTTTTAGTTATTCTAAAACTGAAATTCTATCTTCTTTTCTTACTTTCCTTCCTCACTTTTCTAAATACTTATAACTTCTTTTTATCTCTAAGTTTTAGTTATTCTAAAAGCTGTAATCTATCTTCTTTTCTTACTTTACTTCCTCACTTTTCTAAATACTTATCACTTCTTTTTATCTCTAAGTTTTAGTTATTCTAAAAGCTGTAATCTATCTTCTTTTCTTACTTTACTTCCTCACTTTTCTAAATACTTATCACTTCTTTTTATCTCTAAGTTTTAGTTATTCTAAAAGCTGTAATTCTATCTTCTTTTCTTACTTTACTTCCTCACTTTTCTAATACTTATAACTTCTTTTTATCTCTAAGTTTCAGTTATTCTAAAACTGAAATTCTATCTTCTTTTCTTACTTTACTTCCTCACTTTTCTAAATACTTATAACTTCTTTTTATCTCTAAGTTTCAGTTATTCTAAAAGCTGTAATTCTATCTTCTTTTCTTACTTTACTTCCTCACTTTTCTAAATACTTATAACTTCTTTTTATCTCTAAGTTTTATTTATTCTAAAAGCTGTAATTCTATCTTCTTTTCTTACTTTACTTCCTCACTTTTCTAAATACTTATAACTTCTTTTTATCTCTAAGTTTCAGTTATTCTAAAAGCTGTAATTCTATCTTCTTTTCTTACTTTACTTCCTCACTTTTCTAAATACTTATAACTTCTTTTTATCTCTAAGTTTTATTTATTCTAAAAGCTGTAATTCTATCTTCTTTCTTACTTTACTTCCTCACTTTTCTAAATACTTATCACTTCTTTTTATCTCTAAGTTTTATTTATTCTAAAAGCTGTAATCTATCTTCTTTTCTTACTTTACTTCCTCACTTTCTAAATACTTATCACTTCTTTTTATCTCTAAGTTTTAGTTATTCTAAAGCTGTAATTCTATCTTCTTTTCTTACTTTACTTCCTCACTTTTCTAAATACTTATAACTTCTTTTTATCTCTAAGTTTTAGTTATTCTAAAAGCTGTAATCTATCTTCTTTTCTTACTTTACTCCTCACTTTTCTAAATACTTATAACTTCTTTTTATCTCTAAGTTTTAGTAACTCTAAAAGCTGTAATTCTATCTTCTTTTCTTACTTTCCTTCCTCACTTTTCTAAATAACTTATAACTTCTTTTTATCTCTAAGTTTCAGTTATTCTAAAAGCTGTAATTCTATCTTCTTTTCTTACTTTACTTCCTCACTTTTCTAAATACTTATAACTTCTTTTTATCTCTAAGTTTTAGTTATTCTAAAACTGAAATTCTATCTTCTTTTCTTACTTTACTTCCTCACTTTTCTAAATACATTTAACTTCTTTTTATCTCTAAGTTTTAGTTATTCTAAAAGCTGTAATTCTATCTTCTTTTCTTACTTTACTTCCTCACTTTTCTAAATACTTATAACTTCTTTTTATCTCTAAGTTTTAGTTATTCTAAAAGCTGAAATTCTATCTTCTTTTCTTACTTTACTTCCTCACTTTTCTAAATACTTATAACTTCTTTTTATCTCTAAGTTTTAGTAACTCTAAAAGCTTTAATTCTATCTTCTTTTCTTACTTTACTTCCTCACTTTTCTAAATACTTATAACTTCTTTTTATCTCTAAGTTTTAGTAACTCTAAAAGCTTTAATTCTATCTTCTTTTCTTACTTTACTTCCTCACTTTTCTAAATACTTATAACTTCTTTTTATCTCTAAGTTTTATTTATTCTAAAAGCTGTAATCTATCTTCTTTTCTTACTTTACTTCCTCACTTTTCTAAATACTTATAACTTCTTTTTATCTCTAAGTTTTAGTTATTCTAAAAGCTGTAATTATATCTTCTTTTCTTACTTTACTTCCTCACTTTTCTAAATACTTATAACTTCTTTTTATCTCTAAGTTTTAGTTATTCTAAAAGCTGTAATTCTATCTTCTTTTCTTACTTTACTTCCTCACTTTTCTAAATACTTATAACTTCTTTTTATCTCTAAGTTTTAGTTATTCTAAAACTGAAATTCTATCTTCTTTTCTTACTTTACTTCCTCACTTTTCTAAATACTTATAACTTCTTTTTATCTCTAAGTTTTAGTTATTCTAAAAGCTTTAATTCTATCTTCTTTTCTTACTTTACTTCCTCACTTTTCTAAATACTTATAACTTCTTTTTATCTCTAAGTTTCAGTTATTCTAAAAGCTGTAATTCTATCTTCTTTTCTTACTTTACTTCCTCACTTTTCTAAATACTTATAACTTCTTTTTATCTCTAAGTTTTAGTTATTCTAAAACTGAAATTCTATCTTCTTTTCTTACTTTACTTCCTCACTTTTCTAAATACTTATAACTTCTTTTTATCTCTAAGTTTTAGTTATTCTAAAACTGAAATTCTATCTTCTTTTCTTACTTTACTTCCTCACTTTTCTAAATACTTATAACTTCTTTTTATCTCTAAGTTTTAGTTATTCTAAAAGCTGTAATCTATCTTCTTTTCTTACTTTACTTCCTCACTTTTCTAAATACTTATAACTTCTTTTTATCTCTAAGTTTTAGTTATTCTAAAACTGAAATTCTATCTTCTTTTCTTACTTTACTTCCTCACTTTTCTAAATACTTATAACTTCTTTTTATCTCTAAGTTTTATTTATTCTAAAAGCTGTAATCTATCTTCTTTTCTTACTTTACTTCCTCACTTTTCTAAATACTTATAACTTCTTTTTATCTCTAAGTTTTATTTATTCTAAAAGCTGTAATTCTATCTTCTTTTCTTACTTTACTTCCTCACTTTTCTAAATACTTATAACTTCTTTTTATCTCTAAGTTTTAGTTATTCTAAAAGCTGTAATTATATCTTCTTTTCTTACTTTACTCCTCACTTTTCTAAATACTTATCACTTCTTTTTATCTCTAAGTTTTAGTTATTCTAAAAGCTGTAATTATATCTTCTTTTCTTACTTTACTTCCTCACTTTTCTAAATACTTATAACTTCTTTTTATCTCTAAGTTTTAGTAATTCTAAAAGCTGTAATTCTATCTTCTTTTCTTACTTTACTTCCTCACTTTTCTAAATACTTATCACTTCTTTTTATCTCTAAGTTTTATTTATTCTAAAAGCTGTAATCTATCTTCTTTTCTTACTTTACTTCCTCACTTTTCTAAATACTTATCACTTCTTTTTATCTCTAAGTTTTAGTTATTCTAAAAGCTGTAATTCTATCTTCTTTTCTTACTTTACTTCCTCACTTTTCTAAATACTTATAACTTCTTTTTATCTCTAAGTTTTAGTTATTCTAAAAGCTGTAATTCTATCTTCTTTTCTTACTTTACTTCCTCACTTTTCTAAATACTTATAACTTCTTTTTATCTCTAAGTTTTAGTTATTCTAAAACTGAAATTCTATCTTCTTTTCTTACTTTACTTCCTCACTTTTCTAAATACTTATAACTTCTTTTTATCTCTAAGTTTCAGTTATTCTAAAAGCTGTAATTCTATCTTCTTTTCTTACTTTACTTCCTCACTTTTCTAAATACTTATAACTTCTTTTTATCTCTAAGTTTTAGTTATTCTAAAACTGAAATTCTATCTTCTTTTCTTACTTTACTTCCTCACTTTTCTAAATACATTTAACTTCTTTTTATCTCTAAGTTTTAGTTATTCTAAAAGCTGTAATTCTATCTTCTTTTCTTACTTTACTTCCTCACTTTTCTAAATACTTATAACTTCTTTTTATCTCTAAGTTTTAGTTATTCTAAAAGCTGTAATTATATCTTCTTTTCTTACTTTACTCCTCACTTTTCTAAATACTTATCACTTCTTTTTATCTCTAAGTTTTAGTAACTCTAAAAGCTTTAATTCTATCTTCTTTTCTTACTTTACTTCCTCACTTTTCTAAATACTTATAACTTCTTTTTATCTCTAAGTTTTTAGTAACTCTAAAAGCTTTAATTCTATCTTCTTTTCTTACTTTACTTCCTCACTTTTCTAAATACTTATAACTTCTTTTTATCTCTAAGTTTTATTTATTCTAAAAGCTGTAATCTATCTTCTTTTCTTACTTTACTTCCTCACTTTTCTAAATACTTATAACTTCTTTTTATCTCTAAGTTTTAGTTATTCTAAAAGCTGTAATTATATCTTCTTTTCTTACTTTACTTCCTCACTTTTCTAAATACTTATAACTTCTTTTTATCTCTAAGTTTTAGTAATTCTAAAAGCTGTAATTCTATCTTCTTTTCTTACTTTACTTCCTCACTTTTCTAAATACTTATAACTTCTTTTTATCTCTAAGTTTTAGTTATTCTAAAACTGAAATTCTATCTTCTTTTCTTACTTTACTTCCTCACTTTTCTAAATACTTATAACTTCTTTTTATCTCTAAGTTTTAGTTATTCTAAAACTGAAATTCTATCTTCTTTTCTTACTTTACTTCCTCACTTTTCTAAATACTTATAACTTCTTTTTATCTCTAAGTTTCAGTTATTCTAAAAGCTGTAATTCTATCTTCTTTTCTTACTTTACTTCCTCACTTTTCTAAATACTTATAACTTCTTTTTATCTCTAAGTTTTAGTTATTCTAAAAGCTGAAATTCTATCTTCTTTCTTACTTTACTTCCTCACTTTTCTAAATACTTATAACTTCTTTTTATCTCTAAGTTTTAGTTATTCTAAAACTGAAATTCTATCTTCTTTTCTTACTTTACTTCCTCACTTTTCTAAATACTTATAACTTCTTTTTATCTCTAAGTTTTAGTTATTCTAAAAGCTGTAATCTATCTTCTTTTCTTACTTTACTTCCTCACTTTTCTAAATACTTATAACTTCTTTTTATCTCTAAGTTTTAGTTATTCTAAAACTGAAATTCTATCTTCTTTTCTTACTTTACTTCCTCACTTTTCTAAATACTTATCACTTCTTTTTATCTCTAAGTTTTATTTATTCTAAAAGCTGTAATCTATCTTCTTTCTTACTTTACTTCCTCACTTTTCTAAATACTTATAACTTCTTTTTATCTCTAAGTTTTATTTATTCTAAAAGCTGTAATTCTATCTTCTTTTCTTACTTTACTTCCTCACTTTTCTAAATACTTATAACTTCTTTTTATCTCTAAGTTTTAGTTATTCTAAAAGCTGTAATTATATCTTCTTTTCTTACTTTACTCCTCACTTTTCTAAATACTTATCACTTCTTTTTATCTCTAAGTTTTAGTTATTCTAAAAGCTGTAATTATATCTTCTTTTCTTACTTTACTTCCTCACTTTTCTAAATACTTATAACTTCTTTTTATCTCTAAGTTTTAGTAATTCTAAAAGCTGTAATTCTATCTTCTTTTCTTACTTTACTTCCTCACTTTTCTAAATACTTATCACTTCTTTTTATCTCTAAGTTTTATTTATTCTAAAAGCTGTAATCTATCTTCTTTTCTTACTTTACTTCCTCACTTTTCTAAATACTTATCACTTCTTTTTATCTCTAAGTTTTAGTTATTCTAAAAGCTGTAATTCTATCTTCTTTTCTTACTTTCCTTCCTCACTTTTCTAAATACTTATAACTTCTTTTTATCTTTAAGTTTTAGTTATTCTAAAAGCTGTAATTCTATCTTCTTTTCTTACTTTACTTCCTCACTTTTCTAAATACTTATAACTTCTTTTTATCTCTAAGTTTTAGTTATTCTAAAAGCTGTAATTATATCTTCTCTTCTTACTTTCCTTCCTCACTTTTCTAAATACTTATAACTTCTTTTTATCTCTAAGTTTTAGTTATTCTAAAAGCTGTAATCTATCTTCTTTTCTTACTTTACTTCCTCACTTTTCTAAATACTTATCACTTCTTTTTATCTCTAAGTTTTATTTATTCTAAAAGCTGTAATTCTATCTTCTTTTCTTACTTACTTCCTCACTTTTCTAAATACTTATAACTTCTTTTTATCTCTAAGTTTTAGTTATTCTAAAACTGAAATTCTATCTTCTTTTCTTACTTTACTTCCTCACTTTTCTAAATACTTATAACTTCTTTTTATCTCTAAGTTTTAGTTATTCTAAAACTGAAATTCTATCTTCTTTTCTTACTTTACTTCCTCACTTTTCTAAATACTTATAACTTCTTTTTATCTCTAAGTTTTATTTATTCTAAAAGCTGTAATCTATCTTCTTTTCTTACTTTACTTCCTCACTTTTCTAAATACTTATAACTTCTTTTTATCTCTAAGTTTTAGTTATTCTAAAAGCTGTAATTCTATCTTCTTTTCTTACTTTACTTCCTCACTTTTCTAAATACTTATCACTTCTTTTTATCTCTAAGTTTTAGTTATTCTAAAAGCTGTAATTCTATCTTCTTTTCTTACTTTACTCCTCACTTTTCTAAATACTTATCACTTCTTTTTATCTCTAAGTTTTAGTAACTCTAAAAGCTGTAATTCTATCTTCTTTTCTTACTTTACTTCCTCACTTTTCTAAATACTTATCACTTCTTTTTATCTCTAAGTTTTAGTTATTCTAAAAGCTGTAATTCTATCTTCTTTTCTTACTTTACTTCCTCACTTTTCTAAATACTTATAACTTCTTTTTATCTCTAAGTTTTAGTTATTCTAAAAGCTGTAATTCTATCTTCTTTTCTTACTTTACTTCCTCACTTTTCTAAATACATTTAACTTCTTTTTATCTCTAAGTTTTAGTTATTCTAAAAGCTGTAATCTATCTTCTTTTCTTACTTTACTTCCTCACTTTTCTAAATACTTATAACTTCTTTTTATCTCTAAGTTTTAGTTATTCTAAAACTGAAATTCTATCTTCTTTTCTTACTTTACTTCCTCACTTTTCTAAATACTTATAACTTCTTTTTATCTCTAAGTTTTAGTTATTCTAAAAGCTGTAATTCTATCTTCTTTTCTTACTTTACTTCCTCACTTTTCTAAATACTTATAACTTCTTTTTATCTCTAAGTTTTAGTTATTCTAAAAGCTGTAATTCTATCTTCTTTTCTTACTTTACTTCTCACTTTTCTAAATACTTATAACTTCTTTTTATCTCTAAGTTTTAGTTATTCTAAAACTGAAATTCTATCTTCTTTTCTTACTTTACTTCCTCACTTTTCTAAATACTTATAACTTCTTTTTTATCTCTAAGTTTTAGTAACTCTAAAAGCTTTAATTCTATCTTCTTTCTTACTTTACTTCCTCACTTTTCTAAATACTTATAACTTCTTTTTATCTCTAAGTTTTAGTTATTCTAAAACTGAAATTCTATCTTCTTTTCTTACTTTACTTCCTCACTTTTCTAAATACTTATAACTTCTTTTTATCTCTAAGTTTCAGTTATTCTAAAAGCTGTAATTATATCTTCTTTTCTTACTTTACTTCCTCACTTTTCTAAATACTTATAACTTCTTTTTATCTCTAAGTTTTAGTTATTCTAAAAGCTGTAATTCTATCTTCTTTTCTTACTTTACTTCCTCACTTTTCTAAATACTTATAACTTCTTTTTATCTCTAAGTTTTATTTATTCTAAAAGCTGTAATCTATCTTCTTTTCTTACTTTACTTCCTAATTTTTCTAAATACTTATAACTTCTTTTTATCTCTAAGTTTTAGTAACTCTAAAAGCTGTAATTCTATCTTCTTTTCTTACTTTACTTCCTCACTTTTCTAAATACATTTAACTTCTTTTTATCTCTAAGTTTTAGTTATTCTAAAACTGAAATTCTATCTTCTTTTCTTACTTTACTTCCTCACTTTTCTAAATACTTATAACTTCTTTTTATCTCTAAGTTTCAGTTATTCTAAAAGCTGTAATTCTATCTTCTTTTCTTACTTTACTTCCTCACTTTTCTAAATACTTATAACTTCTTTTTATCTCTAAGTTTTAGTTATTCTAAAAGCTGTAATTATATCTTCTTTTCTTACTTTACTTCCTCACTTTTCTAAATACTTATAACTTCTTTTTATCTCTAAGTTTTAGTTATTCTAAAAGCTGTAATTCTATCTTCTTTTCTTACTTTACTTCCTCACTTTTTCTAAATACTTATAACTTCTTTTTATCTCTAAGTTTTAGTTATTCTAAAAGCTGTAATCTATCTTCTTTTCTTACTTTACTTCCTCACTTTTCTAAATACTTATAACTTCTTTTTATCTCTAAGTTTTAGTTATTCTAAAACTGTAATTCTATCTTCTTTTCTTACTTTACTTCCTCACTTTTCTAAATACTTATAACTTCTTTTTATCTCTAAGTTTTATTTATTCTAAAAGCTGTAATTCTATCTTCTTTTCTTACTTTACTTCCTCACTTTTCTAAATACTTATCACTTCTTTTTATCTCTAAGTTTTAGTTATTCTAAAAGCTGTAATCTATCTTCTTTTCTTACTTTCCTTCCTCACTTTTCTAAATACTTATCACTTCTTTTTATCTCTAAGTTTTAGTAACTCTAAAAGCTGTAATTCTATCTTCTTTTCTTACTTTACTTCCTCACTTTTCTAAATACTTATAACTTCTTTTTATCTCTAAGTTTTAGTTATTCTAAAAGCTGTA
>CAMPDV010004874.1:0-26990 GCA_946699065.1 Loxodes magnus
GTTAGCCTATAGAAAAGTGAAGAAGTAAAGTAAGAAAAGAAGATAGAATTTCAGTTTTAAGGAGTATGCTTTGAGAAGTAATAAGTATTTAGAAAAGTGAAGAAGTAAAGTAAGAAAAGAATATCTAATGATAAGTTTTCGTAGCAAGCACTAAAATATAAGTTAGAATATCCAAAATGTTAGTATTAATGTCACAATTACGAATCTATATTCGTTTTGTCAAGATATGCTTGTAGATAAAAGTTAGCCTATAGAAAAGTGAAGAAGTAAAGTAAGAAAAGAAGATAGAATTTCAGTTTTAAGGAGTATGCTTTGAGAAGTAATAAGTATTTAGAAAAGTGAAGAAGTAAAGTAAGAAAAGAATATCTAATGATAAGTTTTCGTAGCAAGCACTAAAATATAAGTTAGAATATCCAAAATGTTAGTATTAATGTCACAATTACGAATCTATATTCGTTTTGTCAAGATATGCTTGTAGATAAAAGTTAGCCTATAGAAAAGTGAAGAAGTAAAGTAAGAAAAGAAGATAGAATTTCAGTTTTAAGGAGTATGCTTTGAGAAGTAATAAGTATTTAGAAAAGTGAAGAAGTAAAGTAAGAAAAGAATATCTAATGATAAGTTTTCGTAGCAAGCACTAAAATATAAGTTAGAATATCCAAAATGTTAGTATTAATGTCACAATTACGAATCTATATTCGTTTTGTCAAGATATGCTTGTAGATGAAAGTTAGCCTATAGAAAAGTGAAGAAGTAAAGTAAGAAAAGAATATCTAATGATAAGTTTTCGTAGCAAGCACTAAAATATAAGTTAGAATATCCAAAATGTTAGTATTAATGTCACAATTACGAATCTATATTCGTTTTGTCAAGATATGCTTGTAGATAAAAGTTAGCCTATAGAAAAGTGAAGAAGTAAAGTAAGAAAAGAAGATAGAATTTCAGTTTTAAGGAGTATGCTTTGAGAAGTAATAAGTATTTAGAAAAGTGAAGAAGTAAAGTAAGAAAAGAATATCTAATGATAAGTTTTCGTAGCAAGCACTAAAATATAAGTTAGAATATCCAAAATGTTAGTATTAATGTCACAATTACGAATCTATATTCGTTTTGTCAAGATATGCTTGTAGATAAAAGTTAGCCTATAGAAAAGTGAAGAAGTAAAGTAAGAAAAGAAGATAGAATTTCAGTTTTAAGGAGTATGCTTTGATAAGTAATAAGTATTTAGAAAAGTGAAGAAGTAAAGTAAGAAAAGAATATCTAATGATAAGTTTTCGTAGCAAGCACTAAAATATAAGTTAGAATATCCAAAATGTTAGTATTAATGTCACAATTACGAATCTGTATTCGTTTTGTCAAGATATGCTTGTAGATGAAAGTTAGCCTATAGAAAAGTGAAGAAGTAAAGTAAGAAAAGAATATCTAATGATAAGTTTTCGTAGCAAGCACTAAAATATAAGTTAGAATATCCATAATGTTAGTAATAATATAACTAACACGAATCTGTATTCGTTTTGTCAAGATATGCTTGTAGATGAAAGTTAGCCTATAGAAAAGTGAAGAAGTAAAGTAAGAAAAGAATATCTAATGATAAGTTTTCGTAGCAAGCACTAAAATATAAGTTAGAATATCCAAAATGTTAGTATTAATGTCACAATTACGAATCTATATTCGTTTTGTCAAGATATGCTTGTAGATAAAAGTTAGCCTATAGAAAAGTGAAGAAGTAAAGTAAGAAAAGAAGATAGAATTTCAGTTTTAAGGAGTATGCTTTGAGAAGTAATAAGTATTTAGAAAAGTGAAGAAGTAAAGTAAGAAAAGAATATCTAATGATAAGTTTTCGTAGCAAGCACTAAAATATAAGTTAGAATATCCAAAATGTTAGTATTAATGTCACAATTACGAATCTATATTCGTTTTGTCAAGATATGCTTGTAGATAAAAGTTAGCCTATAGAAAAGTGAAGAAGTAAAGTAAGAAAAGAAGATAGAATTTCAGTTTTAAGGAGTATGCTTTGAGAAGTAATAAGTATTTAGAAAAGTGAAGAAGTAAAGTAAGAAAAGAATATCTAATGATAAGTTTTCGTAGCAAGCACTAAAATATAAGTTAGAATATCCAAAATGTTAGTATTAATGTCACAATTACGAATCTATATTCGTTTTGTCAAGATATGCTTGTAGATAAAAGTTAGCCTATAGAAAAGTGAAGAAGTAAAGTAAGAAAAGAAGATAGAATTTCAGTTTTAAGGAGTATGCTTTGAGAAGTAATAAGTATTTAGAAAAGTGAAGAAGTAAAGTAAGAAAAGAATATCTAATGATAAGTTTTCGTAGCAAGCACTAAAATATAAGTTAGAATATCCAAAATGTTAGTATTAATGTCACAATTACGAATCTATATTCGTTTTGTCAAGATATGCTTGTAGATAAAAGTTAGCCTATAGAAAAGTGAAGAAGTAAAGTAAGAAAAGAAGATAGAATTTCAGTTTTAAGGAGTATGCTTTGAGAAGTAATAAGTATTTAGAAAAGTGAAGAAGTAAAGTAAGAAAAGAATATCTAATGATAAGTTTTCGTAGCAAGCACTAAAATATAAGTTAGAATATCCAAAATGTTAGTATTAATGTCACAATTACGAATCTATATTCGTTTTGTCAAGATATGCTTGTAGATAAAAGTTAGCCTATAGAAAAGTGAAGAAGTAAAGTAAGAAAAGAAGATAGAATTTCAGTTTTAAGGAGTATGCTTTGATAAGTAATAAGTATTTAGAAAAGTGAAGAAGTAAAGTAAGAAAAGAATATCTAATGATAAGTTTTCGTAGCAAGCACTAAAATATAAGTTAGAATATCCAAAATGTTAGTATTAATGTCACAATTACGAATCTATATTCGTTTTGTCAAGATATGCTTGTAGATAAAAGTTAGCCTATAGAAAAGTGAAGAAGTAAAGTAAGAAAAGAAGATAGAATTTCAGTTTTAAGGAGTATGCTTTGAGAAGTAATAAGTATTTAGAAAAGTGAAGAAGTAAAGTAAGAAAAGAATATCTAATGATAAGTTTTCGTAGCAAGCACTAAAATATAAGTTAGAATATCCAAAATGTTAGTATTAATGTCACAATTACGAATCTATATTCGTTTTGTCAAGATATGCTTGTAGATAAAAGTTAGCCTATAGAAAAGTGAAGAAGTAAAGTAAGAAAAGAAGATAGAATTTCAGTTTTAAGGAGTATGCTTTGAGAAGTAATAAGTATTTAGAAAAGTGAAGAAGTAAAGTAAGAAAAGAATATCTAATGATAAGTTTTCGTAGCAAGCACTAAAATATAAGTTAGAATATCCAAAATGTTAGTATTAATGTCACAATTACGAATCTATATTCGTTTTGTCAAGATATGCTTGTAGATAAAAGTTAGCCTATAGAAAAGTGAAGAAGTAAAGTAAGAAAAGAAGATAGAATTTCAGTTTTAAGGAGTATGCTTTGAGAAGTAATAAGTATTTAGAAAAGTGAAGAAGTAAAGTAAGAAAAGAATATCTAATGATAAGTTTTCGTAGCAAGCACTAAAATATAAGTTAGAATATCCAAAATGTTAGTATTAATGTCACAATTACGAATCTATATTCGTTTTGTCAAGATATGCTTGTAGATGAAAGTTAGCCTATAGAAAAGTGAAGAAGTAAAGTAAGAAAAGAATATCTAATGATAAGTTTTCGTAGCAAGCACTAAAATATAAGTTAGAATATCCAAAATGTTAGTATTAATGTCACAATTACGAATCTATATTCGTTTTGTCAAGATATGCTTGTAGATAAAAGTTAGCCTATAGAAAAGTGAAGAAGTAAAGTAAGAAAAGAAGATAGAATTTCAGTTTTAAGGAGTATGCTTTGAGAAGTAATAAGTATTTAGAAAAGTGAAGAAGTAAAGTAAGAAAAGAATATCTAATGATAAGTTTTCGTAGCAAGCACTAAAATATAAGTTAGAATATCCAAAATGTTAGTATTAATGTCACAATTACGAATCTATATTCGTTTTGTCAAGATATGCTTGTAGATGAAAGTTAGCCTATAGAAAAGTGAAGAAGTAAAGTAAGAAAAGAATATCTAATGATAAGTTTTCGTAGCAAGCACTAAAATATAAGTTAGAATATCCAAAATGTTAGTATTAATGTCACAATTACGAATCTATATTCGTTTTGTCAAGATATGCTTGTAGATAAAAGTTAGCCTATAGAAAAGTGAAGAAGTAAAGTAAGAAAAGAAGATAGAATTTCAGTTTTAAGGAGTATGCTTTGATAAGTAATAAGTATTTAGAAAAGTGAAGAAGTAAAGTAAGAAAAGAATATATAATGATAAGTTTTCGTAGCAAGCACTAAAATATAAGTTAGAATATCCAAAATGTTAGTATTAATGTCACAATTACGAATCTGTATTCGTTTTGTCAAGATATGCTTGTAGATGAAAGTTAGCCTATAGAAAAGTGAAGAAGTAAAGTAAGAAAAGAATATCTAATGATAAGTTTTCGTAGCAAGCACTAAAATATAAGTTAGAATATCCATAATGTTAGTAATAATATAACTAACACGAATCTGTATTCGTTTTGTCAAGATATGCTTGTAGATGAAAGTTAGCCTATAGAAAAGTGAAGAAGTAAAGTAAGAAAAGAATATCTAATGATAAGTTTTCGTAGCAAGCACTAAAATATAAGTTAGAATATCCAAAATGTTAGTATTAATGTCACAATTACGAATCTATATTCGTTTTGTCAAGATATGCTTGTAGATAAAAGTTAGCCTATAGAAAAGTGAAGAAGTAAAGTAAGAAAAGAAGATAGAATTTCAGTTTTAAGGAGTATGCTTTGAGAAGTAATAAGTATTTAGAAAAGTGAAGAAGTAAAGTAAGAAAAGAATATCTAATGATAAGTTTTCGTAGCAAGCACTAAAATATAAGTTAGAATATCCAAAATGTTAGTATTAATGTCACAATTACGAATCTATATTCGTTTTGTCAAGATATGCTTGTAGATAAAAGTTAGCCTATAGAAAAGTGAAGAAGTAAAGTAAGAAAAGAAGATAGAATTTCAGTTTTAAGGAGTATGCTTTGAGAAGTAATAAGTATTTAGAAAAGTGAAGAAGTAAAGTAAGAAAAGAATATCTAATGATAAGTTTTCGTAGCAAGCACTAAAATATAAGTTAGAATATCCAAAATGTTAGTATTAATGTCACAATTACGAATCTATATTCGTTTTGTCAAGATATGCTTGTAGATAAAAGTTAGCCTATAGAAAAGTGAAGAAGTAAAGTAAGAAAAGAAGATAGAATTTCAGTTTTAAGGAGTATGCTTTGAGAAGTAATAAGTATTTAGAAAAGTGAAGAAGTAAAGTAAGAAAAGAATATCTAATGATAAGTTTTCGTAGCAAGCACTAAAATATAAGTTAGAATATCCATAATGTTAGTAATAATATAACTAACACGAATCTGTATTCGTTTTGTCAAGATATGCTTGTAGATGAAAGTTAGCCTATAGAAAAGTGAAGAAGTAAAGTAAGAAAAGAATATCTAATGATAAGTTTTCGTAGCAAGCACTAAAATATAAGTTAGAATATCCAAAATGTTAGTATTAATGTCACAATTACGAATCTATATTCGTTTTGTCAAGATATGCTTGTAGATAAAAGTTAGCCTATAGAAAAGTGAAGAAGTAAAGTAAGAAAAGAAGATAGAATTTCAGTTTTAAGGAGTATGCTTTGAGAAGTAATAAGTATTTAGAAAAGTGAAGAAGTAAAGTAAGAAAAGAATATCTAATGATAAGTTTTCGTAGCAAGCACTAAAATATAAGTTAGAATATCCATAATGTTAGTAATAATATAACTAACACGAATCTATATTCGTTTTGTCAAGATATGCTTGTAGATGAAAGTTAGCCTATAGAAAAGTGAAGAAGTAAAGTAAGAAAAGAATATCTAATGATAAGTTTTCGTAGCAAGCACTAAAATATAAGTTAGAATATCCATAATGTTAGTAATAATATAACTAACACGAATCTGTATTCGTATAGTCAAGATATGCTTGTAGATGAAAGTTAGCCTATAGAAAAGTGAAGAAGTAAAGTAAGAAAAGAATATCTAATATAACTAACACGAATCTGTATTCGTATAGTCAAGATATGCTTGTAGATGAAAGTTAGCCTATAGAAAAGTGAAGAAGTAAAGTAAGAAAAGAATATCTAATGATAAGTTTTCGTAGCAAGCACTAAAATATAAGTTAGAATATCCATAATGTTAGTAATAATATAACTAACACGAATCTGTATTCGTTTTGTCAAGATATGCTTGTAGATGAAAGTTAGCCTATAGAAAAGTGAAGAAGTAAAGTAAGAAAAGAATATCTAATGATAAGTTTTCGTAGCAAGCACTAAAATATAAGTTAGAATATCCAAAATGTTAGTATTAATGTCACAATTACGAATCTATATTCGTTTTGTCAAGATATGCTTGTAGATGAAAGTTAGCCTATAGAAAAGTGAAGAAGTAAAGTAAGAAAAGAATATCTAATGATAAGTTTTCGTAGCAAGCACTAAAATATAAGTTAGAATATCCAAAATGTTAGTATTAATGTCACAATTACGAATCTATATTCGTTTTGTCAAGATATGCTTGTAGATAAAAGTTAGCCTATAGAAAAGTGAAGAAGTAAAGTAAGAAAAGAAGATAGAATTTCAGTTTTAAGGAGTATGCTTTGATAAGTAATAAGTATTTAGAAAAGTGAAGAAGTAAAGTAAGAAAAGAATATCTAATGATAAGTTTTCGTAGCAAGCACTAAAATATAAGTTAGAATATCCAAAATGTTAGTATTAATGTCACAATTACGAATCTATATTCGTTTTGTCAAGATATGCTTGTAGATAAAAGTTAGCCTATAGAAAAGTGAAGAAGTAAAGTAAGAAAAGAAGATAGAATTTCAGTTTTAAGGAGTATGCTTTGAGAAGTAATAAGTATTTAGAAAAGTGAAGAAGTAAAGTAAGAAAAGAATATCTAATGATAAGTTTTCGTAGCAAGCACTAAAATATAAGTTAGAATATCCAAAATGTTAGTATTAATGTCACAATTACGAATCTATATTCGTTTTGTCAAGATATGCTTGTAGATAAAAGTTAGCCTATAGAAAAGTGAAGAAGTAAAGTA
The DNA here is from genome assembly GCA_946699065.1 of Loxodes magnus. NCBI lineage: Eukaryota > Ciliophora > Karyorelictea > Loxodida > Loxodidae > Loxodes > Loxodes magnus. The sequence goes on from CAMPDV010004874.1 coordinate 7,160, forward strand.
AGAAAAGAAGATAGAATTTCAGTTTTAAGGAGTATGCTTTGAGAAGTAATAAGTATTTAGAAAAGTGAAGAAGTAAAGTAAGAAAAGAATATCTAATGATAAGTTTTCGTAGCAAGCACTAAAATATAAGTTAGAATATCCAAAATGTTAGTATTAATGTCACAATTACGAATCTATATTCGTTTTGTCAAGATATGCTTGTAGATAAAAGTTAGCCTATAGAAAAGTGAAGAAGTAAAGTAAGAAAAGAAGATAGAATTTCAGTTTTAAGGAGTATGCTTTGAGAAGTAATAAGTATTTAGAAAAGTGAAGAAGTAAAGTAAGAAAAGAATATCTAATGATAAGTTTTCGTAGCAAGCACTAAAATATAAGTTAGAATATCCATAATGTTAGTAATAATATAACTAACACGAATCTGTATTCGTTTTGTCAAGATATGCTTGTAGATGAAAGTTAGCCTATAGAAAAGTGAAGAAGTAAAGTAAGAAAAGAATATCTAATGATAAGTTTTCGTAGCAAGCACTAAAATATAAGTTAGAATATCCAAAATGTTAGTATTAATGTCACAATTACGAATCTATATTCGTTTTGTCAAGATATGCTTGTAGATAAAAGTTAGCCTATAGAAAAGTGAAGAAGTAAAGTAAGAAAAGAAGATAGAATTTCAGTTTTAAGGAGTATGCTTTGAGAAGTAATAAGTATTTAGAAAAGTGAAGAAGTAAAGTAAGAAAAGAATATCTAATGATAAGTTTTCGTAGCAAGCACTAAAATATAAGTTAGAATATCCAAAATGTTAGTATTAATGTCACAATTACGAATCTATATTCGTTTTGTCAAGATATGCTTGTAGATGAAAGTTAGCCTATAGAAAAGTGAAGAAGTAAAGTAAGAAAAGAATATCTAATGATAAGTTTTCGTAGCAAGCACTAAAATATAAGTTAGAATATCCAAAATGTTAGTATTAATGTCACAATTACGAATCTATATTCGTTTTGTCAAGATATGCTTGTAGATAAAAGTTAGCCTATAGAAAAGTGAAGAAGTAAAGTAAGAAAAGAAGATAGAATTTCAGTTTTAAGGAGTATGCTTTGATAAGTAATAAGTATTTAGAAAAGTGAAGAAGTAAAGTAAGAAAAGAATATATAATGATAAGTTTTCGTAGCAAGCACTAAAATATAAGTTAGAATATCCAAAATGTTAGTATTAATGTCACAATTACGAATCTGTATTCGTTTTGTCAAGATATGCTTGTAGATGAAAGTTAGCCTATAGAAAAGTGAAGAAGTAAAGTAAGAAAAGAATATCTAATGATAAGTTTTCGTAGCAAGCACTAAAATATAAGTTAGAATATCCATAATGTTAGTAATAATATAACTAACACGAATCTGTATTCGTTTTGTCAAGATATGCTTGTAGATGAAAGTTAGCCTATAGAAAAGTGAAGAAGTAAAGTAAGAAAAGAATATCTAATGATAAGTTTTCGTAGCAAGCACTAAAATATAAGTTAGAATATCCAAAATGTTAGTATTAATGTCACAATTACGAATCTATATTCGTTTTGTCAAGATATGCTTGTAGATAAAAGTTAGCCTATAGAAAAGTGAAGAAGTAAAGTAAGAAAAGAAGATAGAATTTCAGTTTTAAGGAGTATGCTTTGAGAAGTAATAAGTATTTAGAAAAGTGAAGAAGTAAAGTAAGAAAAGAATATCTAATGATAAGTTTTCGTAGCAAGCACTAAAATATAAGTTAGAATATCCAAAATGTTAGTATTAATGTCACAATTACGAATCTATATTCGTTTTGTCAAGATATGCTTGTAGATAAAAGTTAGCCTATAGAAAAGTGAAGAAGTAAAGTAAGAAAAGAAGATAGAATTTCAGTTTTAAGGAGTATGCTTTGAGAAGTAATAAGTATTTAGAAAAGTGAAGAAGTAAAGTAAGAAAAGAATATCTAATGATAAGTTTTCGTAGCAAGCACTAAAATATAAGTTAGAATATCCAAAATGTTAGTATTAATGTCACAATTACGAATCTATATTCGTTTTGTCAAGATATGCTTGTAGATAAAAGTTAGCCTATAGAAAAGTGAAGAAGTAAAGTAAGAAAAGAAGATAGAATTTCAGTTTTAAGGAGTATGCTTTGAGAAGTAATAAGTATTTAGAAAAGTGAAGAAGTAAAGTAAGAAAAGAATATCTAATGATAAGTTTTCGTAGCAAGCACTAAAATATAAGTTAGAATATCCATAATGTTAGTAATAATATAACTAACACGAATCTGTATTCGTTTTGTCAAGATATGCTTGTAGATGAAAGTTAGCCTATAGAAAAGTGAAGAAGTAAAGTAAGAAAAGAATATCTAATGATAAGTTTTCGTAGCAAGCACTAAAATATAAGTTAGAATATCCAAAATGTTAGTATTAATGTCACAATTACGAATCTATATTCGTTTTGTCAAGATATGCTTGTAGATAAAAGTTAGCCTATAGAAAAGTGAAGAAGTAAAGTAAGAAAAGAAGATAGAATTTCAGTTTTAAGGAGTATGCTTTGAGAAGTAATAAGTATTTAGAAAAGTGAAGAAGTAAAGTAAGAAAAGAATATCTAATGATAAGTTTTCGTAGCAAGCACTAAAATATAAGTTAGAATATCCATAATGTTAGTAATAATATAACTAACACGAATCTATATTCGTTTTGTCAAGATATGCTTGTAGATGAAAGTTAGCCTATAGAAAAGTGAAGAAGTAAAGTAAGAAAAGAATATCTAATGATAAGTTTTCGTAGCAAGCACTAAAATATAAGTTAGAATATCCATAATGTTAGTAATAATATAACTAACACGAATCTGTATTCGTATAGTCAAGATATGCTTGTAGATGAAAGTTAGCCTATAGAAAAGTGAAGAAGTAAAGTAAGAAAAGAATATCTAATGATAAGTTTTCGTAGCAAGCACTAAAATATAAGTTAGAATATCCAAAATGTTAGTATTAATGTCACAATTACGAATCTATATTCGTTTTGTCAAGATATGCTTGTAGATGAAAGTTAGCCTATAGAAAAGTGAAGAAGTAAAGTAAGAAAAGAATATCTAATGATAAGTTTTCGTAGCAAGCACTAAAATATAAGTTAGAATATCCATAATGTTAGTAATAATATAACTAACACGAATCTGTATTCGTTTTGTCAAGATATGCTTGTAGATGAAAGTTAGCCTATAGAAAAGTGAAGAAGTAAAGTAAGAAAAGAATATCTAATGATAAGTTTTCGTAGCAAGCACTAAAATATAAGTTAGAATATCCAAAATGTTAGTATTAATGTCACAATTACGAATCTATATTCGTTTTGTCAAGATATGCTTGTAGATGAAAGTTAGCCTATAGAAAAGTGAAGAAGTAAAGTAAGAAAAGAATATCTAATGATAAGTTTTCGTAGCAAGCACTAAAATATAAGTTAGAATATCCAAAATGTTAGTATTAATGTCACAATTACGAATCTATATTCGTTTTGTCAAGATATGCTTGTAGATGAAAGTTAGCCTATAGAAAAGTGAAGAAGTAAAGTAAGAAAAGAATATCTAATGATAAGTTTTCGTAGCAAGCACTAAAATATAAGTTAGAATATCCAAAATGTTAGTATTAATGTCACAATTACGAATCTATATTCGTTTTGTCAAGATATGCTTGTAGATAAAAGTTAGCCTATAGAAAAGTGAAGAAGTAAAGTAAGAAAAGAATATCTAATGATAAGTTTTCGTAGCAAGCACTAAAATATAAGTTAGAATATCCATAATGTTAGTAATAATATAACTAACACGAATCTGTATTCGTTTTGTCAAGATATGCTTGTAGATGAAAGTTAGCCTATAGAAAAGTGAAGAAGTAAAGTAAGAAAAGAATATCTAATGATAAGTTTTCGTAGCAAGCACTAAAATATAAGTTAGAATATCCAAAATGTTAGTATTAATGTCACAATTACGAATCTATATTCGTTTTGTCAAGATATGCTTGTAGATGAAAGTTAGCCTATAGAAAAGTGAAGAAGTAAAGTAAGAAAAGAATATCTAATGATAAGTTTTCGTAGCAAGCACTAAAATATAAGTTAGAATATCCAAAATGTTAGTATTAATGTCACAATTACGAATCTATATTCGTTTTGTCAAGATATGCTTGTAGATAAAAGTTAGCCTATAGAAAAGTGAAGAAGTAAAGTAAGAAAAGAAGATAGAATTTCAGTTTTAAGGAGTATGCTTTGATAAGTAATAAGTATTTAGAAAAGTGAAGAAGTAAAGTAAGAAAAGAATATCTAATGATAAGTTTTCGTAGCAAGCACTAAAATATAAGTTAGAATATCCAAAATGTTAGTATTAATGTCACAATTACGAATCTGTATTCGTTTTGTCAAGATATGCTTGTAGATGAAAGTTAGCCTATAGAAAAGTGAAGAAGTAAAGTAAGAAAAGAATATCTAATGATAAGTTTTCGTAGCAAGCACTAAAATATAAGTTAGAATATCCATAATGTTAGTAATAATATAACTAACACGAATCTATATTCGTTTTGTCAAGATATGCTTGTAGATGAAAGTTAGCCTATAGAAAAGTGAAGAAGTAAAGTAAGAAAAGAATATCTAATGATAAGTTTTCGTAGCAAGCACTAAAATATAAGTTAGAATATCCATAATGTTAGTAATGTCACAATACGAATCTATATTCGTTTTGTCACGATATGCTTGTAGATAGTTCGTGAAGAAGTAGTAAGAAAAGAAGATATCAGTTTTAAGGAGTATGATGAGAAGTAATAGCCTATAGAAAAGTGAAGAAGTAAAGTAAGAAAAGAATATCTAATGATAAGTTTTCGTAGCAAGCACTAAAATATAAGTTAGAATATCCAAAATGTTAGTATTAATGTCACAATTACGAATCTATATTCGTTTTGTCAAGATATGCTTGTAGATAAAAGTTAGCCTATAGAGTGAAGAAGAAAGTAAGAAAAGAAGATAGCAGTTTTAAGGAGTATGCTTTGAGAAGTAATAAGTATAGAAAAGTGAAGAAGTAAAGTAAGAAAAGAATATCTAATGATAAGTTTTCGTAGCAAGCACTAAAATATAAGTTAGAATATCCATAATGTTAGTAATAATATAACTAACACGAATCTGTATTCGTTTTGTCAAGATATGCTTGTAGATAAAAGTTGTAGAGTGAAGAAGTAAAGTAAGAAAAGAAGATAGCAGTTTTAAGGAGTATGCTTTGAGAAGTAATAAGTATAGAAAAGTGAAGAAGTAAAGTAAGAAAAGAATATCTAATGATAAGTTTTCGTAGCAAGCACTAAAATATAAGTTAGAATATCCAAAATGTTAGTAATAATATAACTAACACGAATCTGTATTCGTTTTGTCAAGATATGCTTGTAGATGAAAGTTAGCCTATAGAAAAGTGAAGAAGTAAAGTAAGAAAAGAATATCTAATGATAAGTTTTCGTAGCAAGCACTAAAATATAAGTTAGAATATCCAAAATGTTAGTATTAATGTCACAATTACGAATCTATATTCGTTTTGTCAAGATATGCTTGTAGATAAAAGTTAGCCTATAGAAAAGTGAAGAAGTAAAGTAAGAAAAGAATATCTAATGATAAGTTTTCGTAGCAAGCACTAAAATATAAGTTAGAATATCCAAAATGTTAGTATTAATGTCACAATTACGAATCTATATTCGTTTTGTCAAGATATGCTTGTAGATAAAAGTTAGCCTATAGAAAAGTGAAGAAGTAAAGTAAGAAAAGAATATCTAATGATAAGTTTTCGTAGCAAGCACTAAAATATAAGTTAGAATATCCATAATGTTAGTAATAATATAACTAACACGAATCTGTATTCGTTTTGTCAAGATATGCTTGTAGATGAAAGTTAGCCTATAGAAAAGTGAAGAAGTAAAGTAAGAAAAGAATATCTAATGATAAGTTTTCGTAGCAAGCACTAAAATATAAGTTAGAATATCCAAAATGTTAGTATTAATGTCACAATTACGAATCTATATTCGTTTTGTCAAGATATGCTTGTAGATGAAAGTTAGCCTATAGAAAAGTGAAGAAGTAAAGTAAGAAAAGAATATCTAATGATAAGTTTTCGTAGCAAGCACTAAAATATAAGTTAGAATATCCAAAATGTTAGTATTAATGTCACAATTACGAATCTATATTCGTTTTGTCAAGATATGCTTGTAGATAAAAGTTAGCCTATAGAAAAGTGAAGAAGTAAAGTAAGAAAAGAAGATAGAATTTCAGTTTTAAGGAGTATGCTTTGATAAGTAATAAGTATTTAGAAAAGTGAAGAAGTAAAGTAAGAAAAGAATATCTAATGATAAGTTTTCGTAGCAAGCACTAAAATATAAGTTAGAATATCCAAAATGTTAGTATTAATGTCACAATTACGAATCTGTATTCGTTTTGTCAAGATATGCTTGTAGATGAAAGTTAGCCTATAGAAAAGTGAAGAAGTAAAGTAAGAAAAGAATATCTAATGATAAGTTTTCGTAGCAAGCACTAAAATATAAGTTAGAATATCCATAATGTTAGTAATAATATAACTAACACGAATCTGTATTCGTTTTGTCAAGATATGCTTGTAGATGAAAGTTAGCCTATAGAAAAGTGAAGAAGTAAAGTAAGAAAAGAATATCTAATGATAAGTTTTCGTAGCAAGCACTAAAATATAAGTTAGAATATCCAAAATGTTAGTATTAATGTCACAATTACGAATCTATATTCGTTTTGTCAAGATATGCTTGTAGATAAAAGTTAGCCTATAGAAAAGTGAAGAAGTAAAGTAAGAAAAGAAGATAGAATTTCAGTTTTAAGGAGTATGCTTTGAGAAGTAATAAGTATTTAGAAAAGTGAAGAAGTAAAGTAAGAAAAGAATATCTAATGATAAGTTTTCGTAGCAAGCACTAAAATATAAGTTAGAATATCCAAAATGTTAGTATTAATGTCACAATTACGAATCTATATTCGTTTTGTCAAGATATGCTTGTAGATAAAAGTTAGCCTATAGAAAAGTGAAGAAGTAAAGTAAGAAAAGAAGATAGAATTTCAGTTTTAAGGAGTATGCTTTGAGAAGTAATAAGTATTTAGAAAAGTGAAGAAGTAAAGTAAGAAAAGAATATCTAATGATAAGTTTTCGTAGCAAGCACTAAAATATAAGTTAGAATATCCAAAATGTTAGTATTAATGTCACAATTACGAATCTATATTCGTTTTGTCAAGATATGCTTGTAGATAAAAGTTAGCCTATAGAAAAGTGAAGAAGTAAAGTAAGAAAAGAAGATAGAATTTCAGTTTTAAGGAGTATGCTTTGAGAAGTAATAAGTATTTAGAAAAGTGAAGAAGTAAAGTAAGAAAAGAATATCTAATGATAAGTTTTCGTAGCAAGCACTAAAATATAAGTTAGAATATCCATAATGTTAGTAATAATATAACTAACACGAATCTGTATTCGTTTTGTCAAGATATGCTTGTAGATGAAAGTTAGCCTATAGAAAAGTGAAGAAGTAAAGTAAGAAAAGAATATCTAATGATAAGTTTTCGTAGCAAGCACTAAAATATAAGTTAGAATATCCAAAATGTTAGTATTAATGTCACAATTACGAATCTATATTCGTTTTGTCAAGATATGCTTGTAGATAAAAGTTAGCCTATAGAAAAGTGAAGAAGTAAAGTAAGAAAAGAATATCTAATGATAAGTTTTCGTAGCAAGCACTAAAATATAAGTTAGAATATCCAAAATGTTAGTATTAATGTCACAATTACGAATCTATATTCGTTTTGTCAAGATATGCTTGTAGATGAAAGTTAGCCTATAGAAAAGTGAAGAAGTAAAGTAAGAAAAGAATATCTAATGATAAGTTTTCGTAGCAAGCACTAAAATATAAGTTAGAATATCCAAAATGTTAGTATTAATGTCACAATTACGAATCTATATTCGTTTTGTCAAGATATGCTTGTAGATAAAAGTTAGCCTATAGAAAAGTGAAGAAGTAAAGTAAGAAAAGAATATCTAATGATAAGTTTTCGTAGCAAGCACTAAAATATAAGTTAGAATATCCATAATGTTAGTAATAATATAACTAACACGAATCTGTATTCGTTTTGTCAAGATATGCTTGTAGATAAAAGTTAGCCTATAGAAAAGTGAAGAAGTAAAGTAAGAAAAGAATATCTAATGATAAGTTTTCGTAGCAAGCACTAAAATATAAGTTAGAATATCCAAAATGTTAGTATTAATGTCACAATTACGAATCTATATTCGTTTTGTCAAGATATGCTTGTAGATAAAAGTTAGCCTATAGAAAAAGTGAAGAAGTAAAGTAAGAAAAGAAGATAGAATTTCAGTTTTAAGGAGTATGCTTTGATAAGTAATAAGTATTTAGAAAAGTGAAGAAGTAAAGTAAGAAAAGAATATCTAATGATAAGTTTTCGTAGCAAGCACTAAAATATAAGTTAGAATATCCAAAATGTTAGTATTAATGTCACAATTACGAATCTGTATTCGTTTTGTCAAGATATGCTTGTAGATGAAAGTTAGCCTATAGAAAAGTGAAGAAGTAAAGTAAGAAAAGAATATCTAATGATAAGTTTTCGTAGCAAGCACTAAAATATAAGTTAGAATATCCAAAATGTTAGTATTAATGTCACAATTACGAATCTATATTCGTTTTGTCAAGATATGCTTGTAGATAAAAGTTAGCCTATAGAGTGAAGAAGTAAAGTAAGAAAAGAAGATAGCAGTTTTAAGGAGTATGCTTTGAGAAGTAATAAGTATTTAGAAAAGTGAAGAAGTAAAGTAAGAAAAGAATATCTAATGATAAGTTTTCGTAGCAAGCACTAAAATATAAGTTAGAATATCCAAAATGTTAGTATTAATGTCACTAACACGAATCTATATTCGTTTTGTCAAGATATGCTTGTAGATGAAAGTTAGCCTATAGAAAAGTGAAGAAGTAAAGTAAGAAAAGAATATCTAATGATAAGTTTTCGTAGCAAGCACTAAAATATAAGTTAGAATATCCAAAATGTTAGTATTAATGTCACAATTACGAATCTATATTCGTTTTGTCAAGATATGCTTGTAGATGAAAGTTAGCCTATAGAAAAGTGAAGAAGTAAAGTAAGAAAAGAATATCTAATGATAAGTTTTCGTAGCAAGCACTAAAATATAAGTTAGAATATCCAAAATGTTAGTATTAATGTCACAATTACGAATCTATATTCGTTTTGTCAAGATATGCTTGTAGATGAAAGTTAGCCTATAGAAAAGTGAAGAAGTAAAGTAAGAAAAGAATATCTAATGATAAGTTTTCGTAGCAAGCACTAAAATATAAGTTAGAATATCCAAAATGTTAGTATTAATGTCACAATTACGAATCTATATTCGTTTTGTCAAGATATGCTTGTAGATAAAAGTTAGCCTATAGAAAAGTGAAGAAGTAAAGTAAGAAAAGAATATCTAATGATAAGTTTTCGTAGCAAGCACTAAAATATAAGTTAGAATATCCATAATGTTAGTAATAATATAACTAACACGAATCTGTATTCGTTTTGTCAAGATATGCTTGTAGATAAAAGTTAGCCTTTAGAAAAGTGAAGAAGTAAAGTAAGAAAAGAATATCTAATGATAAGTTTTCGTAGCAAGCACTAAAATATAAGTTAGAATATCCAAAATGTTAGTATTAATGTCACAATTACGAATCTGTATTCGTTTTGTCAAGATATGCTTGTAGATGAAAGTTAGCCTATAGAAAAGTGAAGAAGTAAAGTAAGAAAAGAAGATAGAATTTCAGTTTTAAGGAGTATGCTTTGATAAGTAATAAGTATTTAGAAAAGTGAAGAAGTAAAGTAAGAAAAGAATATCTAATGATAAGTTTTCGTAGCAAGCACTAAAATATAAGTTAGAATATCCAAAATGTTAGTATTAATGTCACAATTACGAATCTGTATTCGGTTTTGTCAAGATATGCTTGTAGATGAAAGTTAGCCTATAGAAAAGTGAAGAAGTAAAGTAAGAAAAGAATATCTAATGATAAGTTTTCGTAGCAAGCACTAAAATATAAGTTAGAATATCCAAAATGTTAGTATTAATGTCACAATTACGAATCTATATTCGTTTTGTCAAGATATGCTTGTAGATGAAAGTTAGCCTATAGAAAAGTGAAGAAGTAAAGTAAGAAAAGAATATCTAATGATAAGTTTTCGTAGCAAGCACTAAAATATAAGTTAGAATATCCAAAATGTTAGTATTAATGTCACAATTACGAATCTATATTCGTTTTGTCAAGATATGCTTGTAGATGAAAGTTAGCCTATAGAAAAGTGAAGAAGTAAAGTAAGAAAAGAATATCTAATGATAAGTTTTCGTAGCAAGCACTAAAATATAAGTTAGAATATCCAAAATGTTAGTATTAATGTCACAATTACGAATCTATATTCGTTTTGTCAAGATATGCTTGTAGATGAAAGTTAGCCTATAGAAAAGTGAAGAAGTAAAGTAAGAAAAGAATATCTAATGATAAGTTTTCGTAGCAAGCACTAAAATATAAGTTAGAATATCCAAAATGTTAGTATTAATGTCACAATTACGAATCTATATTCGTTTTGTCAAGATATGCTTGTAGATGAAAGTTAGCCTATAGAAAAGTGAAGAAGTAAAGTAAGAAAAGAATATCTAATGATAAGTTTTCGTAGCAAGCACTAAAATATAAGTTAGAATATCCAAAATGTTAGTATTAATGTCACAATTACGAATCTATATTCGTTTTGTCAAGATATGCTTGTAGATAAAAGTTAGCCTATAGAAAAGTGAAGAAGTAAAGTAAGAAAAGAAGATAGAATTTCAGTTTTAAGGAGTATGCTTTGATAAGTAATAAGTATTTAGAAAAGTGAAGAAGTAAAGTAAGAAAAGAATATCTAATGATAAGTTTTCGTAGCAAGCACTAAAATATAAGTTAGAATATCCAAAATGTTAGTATTAATGTCACAATTACGAATCTGTATTCGTTTTGTCAAGATATGCTTGTAGATGAAAGTTAGCCTATAGAAAAGTGAAGAAGTAAAGTAAGAAAAGAATATCTAATGATAAGTTTTCGTAGCAAGCACTAAAATATAAGTTAGAATATCCATAATGTTAGTAATAATATAACTAACACGAATCTGTATTCGTTTTGTCAAGATATGCTTGTAGATGAAAGTTAGCCTATAGAAAAGTGAAGAAGTAAAGTAAGAAAAGAATATCTAATGATAAGTTTTCGTAGCAAGCACTAAAATATAAGTTAGAATATCCAAAATGTTAGTATTAATGTCACAATTACGAATCTATATTCGTTTTGTCAAGATATGCTTGTAGATAAAAGTTAGCCTATAGAAAAGTGAAGAAGTAAAGTAAGAAAAGAAGATAGAATTTCAGTTTTAAGGAGTATGCTTTGAGAAGTAATAAGTATTTAGAAAAGTGAAGAAGTAAAGTAAGAAAAGAATATCTAATGATAAGTTTTCGTAGCAAGCACTAAAATATAAGTTAGAATATCCAAAATGTTAGTATTAATGTCACAATTACGAATCTATATTCGTTTTGTCAAGATATGCTTGTAGATAAAAGTTAGCCTATAGAAAAGTGAAGAAGTAAAGTAAGAAAAGAGATAGAATTTCAGTTTTAAGGAGTATGCTTTGAGAAGTAATAAGTATTTAGAAAAGTGAAGAAGTAAAGTAAGAAAAGAATATCTAATGATAAGTTTTCGTAGCAAGCACTAAAATATAAGTTAGAATATCCAAAATGTTAGTATTAATGTCACAATTACGAATCTATATTCGTTTTGTCAAGATATGCTTGTAGATAAAAGTTAGCCTATAGAAAAAGTGAAGAAGTAAAGTAAGAAAAGAAGATAGAATTTCAGTTTTAAGGAGTATGCTTTGAGAAGTAATAAGTATTTAGAAAAGTGAAGAAGTAAAGTAAGAAAAGAATATCTAATGATAAGTTTTCGTAGCAAGCACTAAAATATAAGTTAGAATATCCATAATGTTAGTAATAATATAACTAACACGAATCTGTATTCGTTTTGTCAAGATATGCTTGTAGATGAAAGTTAGCCTATAGAAAAGTGAAGAAGTAAAGTAAGAAAAGAATATCTAATGATAAGTTTTCGTAGCAAGCACTAAAATATAAGTTAGAATATCCAAAATGTTAGTATTAATGTCACAATTACGAATCTATATTCGTTTTGTCAAGATATGCTTGTAGATAAAAGTTAGCCTATAGAAAAGTGAAGAAGTAAAGTAAGAAAAGAATATCTAATGATAAGTTTTCGTAGCAAGCACTAAAATATAAGTTAGAATATCCAAAATGTTAGTATTAATGTCACAATTACGAATCTATATTCGTTTTGTCAAGATATGCTTGTAGATGAAAGTTAGCCTATAGAAAAGTGAAGAAGTAAAGTAAGAAAAGAATATCTAATGATAAGTTTTCGTAGCAAGCACTAAAATATAAGTTAGAATATCCAAAATGTTAGTATTAATGTCACAATTACGAATCTATATTCGTTTTGTCAAGATATGCTTGTAGATAAAAGTTAGCCTATAGAAAAGTGAAGAAGTAAAGTAAGAAAAGAAGATAGAATTTCAGTTTTAAGGAGTATGCTTTGAGAAGTAATAAGTATTTAGAAAAGTGAAGAAGTAAAGTAAGAAAAGAATATCTAATGATAAGTTTTCGTAGCAAGCACTAAAATATAAGTTAGAATATCCATAATGTTAGTAATAATATAACTAACACGAATCTATATTCGTTTTGTCAAGATATGCTTGTAGATGAAAGTTAGCCTATAGAAAAGTGAAGAAGTAAAGTAAGAAAAGAATATCTAATGATAAGTTTTCGTAGCAAGCACTAAAATAATAAGTTAGAATATCCAAAATGTTAGTATTAATGTCACAATTACGAATCTATATTCGTTTTGTCAAGATATGCTTGTAGATGAAAGTTAGCCTATAGAAAAGTGAAGAAGTAAAGTAAGAAAAGAATATCTAATGATAAGTTTTCGTAGCAAGCACTAAAATATAAGTTAGAATATCCAAAATGTTAGTATTAATGTCACAATTACGAATCTATATTCGTTTTGTCAAGATATGCTTGTAGATAAAAGTTAGCCTATAGAAAAGTGAAGAAGTAAAGTAAGAAAAGAATATCTAATGATAAGTTTTCGTAGCAAGCACTAAAATATAAGTTAGAATATCCAAAATGTTAGTATTAATGTCACAATTACGAATCTATATTCGTTTTGTCAAGATATGCTTGTAGATGAAAGTTAGCCTATAGAAAAGTGAAGAAGTAAAGTAAGAAAAGAATATCTAATGATAAGTTTTCGTAGCAAGCACTAAAATATAAGTTAGAATATCCAAAATGTTAGTATTAATGTCACAATTACGAATCTATATTCGTTTTGTCAAGATATGCTTGTAGATAAAAGTTAGCCTATAGAAAAGTGAAGAAGTAAAGTAAGAAAGAATATCTAATGATAAGTTTTCGTAGCAAGCACTAAAATATAAGTTAGAATATCCATAATGTTAGTAATAATATAACTAACACGAATCTGTATTCGTTTTGTCAAGATATGCTTGTAGATGAAAGTTAGCCTATAGAAAAGTGAAGAAGTAAAGTAAGAAAAGAATATCTAATGATAAGTTTTCGTAGCAAGCACTAAAATATAAGTTAGAATATCCAAAATGTTAGTATTAATGTCACAATTACGAATCTATATTCGTTTTGTCAAGATATGCTTGTAGATGAAAGTTAGCCTATAGAAAAGTGAAGAAGTAAAGTAAGAAAAGAATATCTAATGATAAGTTTTCGTAGCAAGCACTAAAATATAAGTTAGAATATCCAAAATGTTAGTATTAATGTCACAATTACGAATCTATATTCGTTTTGTCAAGATATGCTTGTAGATAAAAGTTAGCCTATAGAAAAGTGAAGAAGTAAAGTAAGAAAAGAAGATAGAATTTCAGTTTTAAGGAGTATGCTTTGAGAAGTAATAAGTATTTAGAAAAGTGAAGAAGTAAAGTAAGAAAAGAATATCTAATGATAAGTTTTCGTAGCAAGCACTAAAATATAAGTTAGAATATCCAAAATGTTAGTATTAATGTCACAATTACGAATCTATATTCGTTTTGTCAAGATATGCTTGTAGATAAAAGTTAGCCTATAGAAAAGTGAAGAAGTAAAGTAAGAAAAGAAGATAGAATTTCAGTTTTAAGGAGTATGCTTTGAGAAGTAATAAGTATTTAGAAAAGTGAAGAAGTAAAGTAAGAAAAGAATATCTAATGATAAGTTTTCGTAGCAAGCACTAAAATATAAGTTAGAATATCCAAAATGTTAGTATTAATGTCACAATTACGAATCTATATTCGTTTTGTCAAGATATGCTTGTAGATAAAAGTTAGCCTATAGAAAAGTGAAGAAGTAAAGTAAGAAAAGAAGATAGAATTTCAGTTTTAAGGAGTATGCTTTGAGAAGTAATAAGTATTTAGAAAAGTGAAGAAGTAAAGTAAGAAAAGAATATCTAATGATAAGTTTTCGTAGCAAGCACTAAAATATAAGTTAGAATATCCAAAATGTTAGTATTAATGTCACAATTACGAATCTATATTCGTTTTGTCAAGATATGCTTGTAGATAAAAGTTAGCCTATAGAAAAGTGAAGAAGTAAAGTAAGAAAAGAAGATAGAATTTCAGTTTTAAGGAGTATGCTTTGAGAAGTAATAAGTATTTAGAAAAGTGAAGAAGTAAAGTAAGAAAAGAATATCTAATGATAAGTTTTCGTAGCAAGCACTAAAATATAAGTTAGAATATCCAAAATGTTAGTATTAATGTCACAATTACGAATCTATATTCGTTTTGTCAAGATATGCTTGTAGATAAAAGTTAGCCTATAGAAAAGTGAAGAAGTAAAGTAAGAAAAGAAGATAGAATTTCAGTTTTAAGGAGTATGCTTTGAGAAGTAATAAGTATTTAGAAAAGTGAAGAAGTAAAGTAAGAAAAGAATATCTAATGATAAGTTTTCGTAGCAAGCACTAAAATATAAGTTAGAATATCCAAAATGTTAGTATTAATGTCACAATTACGAATCTATATTCGTTTTGTCAAGATATGCTTGTAGATAAAAGTTAGCCTATAGAAAAGTGAAGAAGTAAAGTAAGAAAAGAAGATAGAATTTCAGTTTTAAGGAGTATGCTTTGAGAAGTAATAAGTATTTAGAAAAGTGAAGAAGTAAAGTAAGAAAAGAATATCTAATGATAAGTTTTCGTAGCAAGCACTAAAATATAAGTTAGAATATCCATAATGTTAGTAATAATATAACTAACACGAATCTGTATTCGTATAGTCAAGATATGCTTGTAGATGAAAGTTAGCCTATAGAAAAGTGAAGAAGTAAAGTAAGAAAAGAATATCTAATGATAAGTTTTCGTAGCAAGCACTAAAATATAAGTTAGAATATCCAAAATGTTAGTATTAATGTCACAATTACGAATCTATATTCGTTTTGTCAAGATATGCTTGTAGATGAAAGTTAGCCTATAGAAAAGTGAAGAAGTAAAGTAAGAAAAGAATATCTAATGATAAGTTTTCGTAGCAAGCACTAAAATATAAGTTAGAATATCCATAATGTTAGTAATAATATAACTAACACGAATCTATATTCGTTTTGTCAAGATATGCTTGTAGATGAAAGTTAGCCTATAGAAAAGTGAAGAAGTAAAGTAAGAAAAGAATATCTAATGATAAGTTTTCGTAGCAAGCACTAAAATATAAGTTAGAATATCCATAATGTTAGTAATAATATAACTAACACGAATCTATATTCGTTTTGTCAAGATATGCTTGTAGATGAAAGTTAGCCTATAGAAAAGTGAAGAAGTAAAGTAAGAAAAGAATATCTAATGATAAGTTTTCGTAGCAAGCACTAAAATATAAGTTAGAATATCCAAAATGTTAGTATTAATGTCACAATTACGAATCTATATTCGTTTTGTCAAGATATGCTTGTAGATGAAAGTTAGCCTATAGAAAAGTGAAGAAGTAAAGTAAGAAAAGAATATCTAATGATAAGTTTTTCGTAGCAAGCACTAAAATATAAGTTAGAATATCCATAATGTTAGTAATAATATAACTAACACGAATCTGTATTCGTTTTGTCAAGATATGCTTGTAGATGAAAGTTAGCCTATAGAAAAGTGAAGAAGTAAAGTAAGAAAAGAATATCTAATGATAAGTTTTCGTAGCAAGCACTAAAATATAAGTTAGAATATCCAAAATGTTAGTATTAATGTCACAATTACGAATCTATATTCGTTTTGTCAAGATATGCTTGTAGATAAAAGTTAGCCTATAGAAAAGTGAAGAAGTAAAGTAAGAAAAGAAGATAGAATTTCAGTTTTAAGGAGTATGCTTTGAGAAGTAATAAGTATTTAGAAAGTGAAGAAGTAAAGTAAGAAAAGAATATCTAATGATAAGTTTTCGTAGCAAGCACTAAAATATAAGTTAGAATATCCAAAATGTTAGTATTAATGTCACAATTACGAATCTATATTCGTTTTGTCAAGATATGCTTGTAGATAAAAGTTAGCCTATAGAAAAGTGAAGAAGTAAAGTAAGAAAGAATATCTAATGATAAGTTTTCGTAGCAAGCACTAAAATATAAGTTAGAATATCCAAAATGTTAGTATTAATGTCACAATTACGAATCTATATTCGTTTTGTCAAGATATGCTTGTAGATAAAAGTTAGCCTATAGAAAAGTGAAGAAGTAAAGTAAGAAAAGAAGATAGAATTTCAGTTTTAAGGAGTATGCTTTGAGAAGTAATAAGTATTTAGAAAAGTGAAGAAGTAAAGTAAGAAAAGAATATCTAATGATAAGTTTTCGTAGCAAGCACTAAAATATAAGTTAGAATATCCAAAATGTTAGTATTAATGTCACAATTACGAATCTATATTCGTTTTGTCAAGATATGCTTGTAGATAAAAGTTAGCCTATAGAAAAGTGAAGAAGTAAAGTAAGAAAAGAAGATAGAATTTCAGTTTTAAGGAGTATGCTTTGAGAAGTAATAAGTATTTAGAAAAGTGAAGAAGTAAAGTAAGAAAAGAATATCTAATGATAAGTTTTCGTAGCAAGCACTAAAATATAAGTTAGAATATCCAAAATGTTAGTATTAATGTCACAATTACGAATCTATATTCGTTTTGTCAAGATATGCTTGTAGATAAAAGTTAGCCTATAGAAAAGTGAAGAAGTAAAGTAAGAAAAGAAGATAGAATTTCAGTTTTAAGGAGTATGCTTTGAGAAGTAATAAGTATTTAGAAAAGTGAAGAAGTAAAGTAAGAAAAGAATATCTAATGATAAGTTTTCGTAGCAAGCACTAAAATATAAGTTAGAATATCCAAAATGTTAGTATTAATGTCACAATTACGAATCTATATTCGTTTTGTCAAGATATGCTTGTAGATAAAAGTTAGCCTATAGAAAAGTGAAGAAGTAAAGTAAGAAAAGAAGATAGAATTTCAGTTTTAAGGAGTATGCTTTGAGAAGTAATAAGTATTTAGAAAAGTGAAGAAGTAAAGTAAGAAAAGAATATCTAATGATAAGTTTTCGTAGCAAGCACTAAAATATAAGTTAGAATATCCATAATGTTAGTAATAATATAACTAACACGAATCTGTATTCGTATAGTCAAGATATGCTTGTAGATGAAAGTTAGCCTATAGAAAAGTGAAGAAGTAAAGTAAGAAAAGAATATCTAATGATAAGTTTTCGTAGCAAGCACTAAAATATAAGTTAGAATATCCAAAATGTTAGTATTAATGTCACAATTACGAATCTATATTCGTTTTGTCAAGATATGCTTGTAGATGAAAGTTAGCCTATAGAAAAGTGAAGAAGTAAAGTAAGAAAAGAATATCTAATGATAAGTTTTCGTAGCAAGCACTAAAATATAAGTTAGAATATCCATAATGTTAGTAATAATATAACTAACACGAATCTATATTCGTTTTGTCAAGATATGCTTGTAGATGAAAGTTAGCCTATAGAAAAGTGAAGAAGTAAAGTAAGAAAAGAATATCTAATGATAAGTTTTCGTAGCAAGCACTAAAATATAAGTTAGAATATCCATAATGTTAGTAATAATATAACTAACACGAATCTATATTCGTTTTGTCAAGATATGCTTGTAGATGAAAGTTAGCCTATAGAAAAGTGAAGAAGTAAAGTAAGAAAAGAATATCTAATGATAAGTTTTCGTAGCAAGCACTAAAATATAAGTTAGAATATCCAAAATGTTAGTATTAATGTCACAATTACGAATCTATATTCGTTTTGTCAAGATATGCTTGTAGATGAAAGTTAGCCTATAGAAAAGTGAAGAAGTAAAGTAAGAAAAGAATATCTAATGATAAGTTTTCGTAGCAAGCACTAAAATATAAGTTAGAATATCCATAATGTTAGTAATAATATAACTAACACGAATCTGTATTCGTTTTGTCAAGATATGCTTGTAGATGAAAGTTAGCCTATAGAAAAGTGAAGAAGTAAAGTAAGAAAAGAATATCTAATGATAAGTTTTCGTAGCAAGCACTAAAATATAAGTTAGAATATCCAAAATGTTAGTATTAATGTCACAATTACGAATCTATATTCGTTTTGTCAAGATATGCTTGTAGATAAAAGTTAGCCTATAGAAAAGTGAAGAAGTAAAGTAAGAAAAGAAGATAGAATTTCAGTTTTAAGGAGTATGCTTTGAGAAGTAATAAGTATTTAGAAAAGTGAAGAAGTAAAGTAAGAAAAGAATATCTAATGATAAGTTTTCGTAGCAAGCACTAAAATATAAGTTAGAATATCCAAAATGTTAGTATTAATGTCACAATTACGAATCTATATTCGTTTTGTCAAGATATGCTTGTAGATAAAAGTTAGCCTATAGAAAAGTGAAGAAGTAAAGTAAGAAAAGAAGATAGAATTTCAGTTTTAAGGAGTATGCTTTGAGAAGTAATAAGTATTTAGAAAAGTGAAGAAGTAAAGTAAGAAAAGAATATCTAATGATAAGTTTTCGTAGCAAGCACTAAAATATAAGTTAGAATATCCAAAATGTTAGTATTAATGTCACAATTACGAATCTATATTCGTTTTGTCAAGATATGCTTGTAGATAAAAGTTAGCCTATAGAAAAGTGAAGAAGTAAAGTAAGAAAAGAAGATAGAATTTCAGTTTTAAGGAGTATGCTTTGAGAAGTAATAAGTATTTAGAAAAGTGAAGAAGTAAAGTAAGAAAAGAATATCTAATGATAAGTTTTCGTAGCAAGCACTAAAATATAAGTTAGAATATCCATAATGTTAGTAATAATATAACTAACACGAATCTGTATTCGTTTTGTCAAGATATGCTTGTAGATGAAAGTTAGCCTATAGAAAAGTGAAGAAGTAAAGTAAGAAAAGAATATCTAATGATAAGTTTTCGTAGCAAGCACTAAAATATAAGTTAGAATATCCAAAATGTTAGTATTAATGTCACAATTACGAATCTATATTCGTTTTGTCAAGATATGCTTGTAGATGAAAGTTAGCCTATAGAAAAGTGAAGAAGTAAAGTAAGAAAAGAAGATAGAATTTCAGTTTTAAGGAGTATGCTTTGAGAAGTAATAAGTATTTAGAAAAGTGAAGAAGTAAAGTAAGAAAAGAATATCTAATGATAAGTTTTCGTAGCAAGCACTAAAATATAAGTTAGAATATCCAAAATGTTAGTATTAATGTCACAATT
>CAMPDV010004875.1:0-28063 GCA_946699065.1 Loxodes magnus
CTCTTTTTCTTACTTTTCTTCCTCACTTTTCTTAGAAATCTATCTTCTAGTATTTAATACAATTACTTATTGATCTTCAGACTCTTTTTCTTACTTTTCTTCCTCACTTTTCTTAGAAATCTAACTTCTAGTATTTAATACAATTACTTATTGATCTTCAGACTCTTTTTCTTACTTTTCTTCCTCACTTTTCTTAGAAATCTAACTTCTAGTATTTGATACAATTACTTATTGATCTTCAGACTCTTTTTCTTACTTTTCTTCCTCACTTTTCTTAGAAATCTATCTTCTAGTATTTAATACAATTACTTATTGATCTTCAGACTCTTTTTCTTACTTTTCTTCCTCACTTTTCTTAGAAATCTAACTTCTAGTATTTGATACAATTACTTATTGATCTTCAGACTCTTTTTCTTACTTTTCTTCCTCACTTTTCTTAGAAATCTAACTTCTAGTATTTGATACAATTACTTATTGATCTTCAGGACTCTTTTTCTTACTTTTCTTCCTCACTTTTCTTAGAAATCTAACTTCTAGTATTTGATACAATTACTTATTGATCTTCAGACTCTTTTTCTTACTTTTCTTCCTCACTTTTCTTAGAAATCTAACTTCTAGTATTTAATACAATCACTTATTGATCTTCAAACTCTTTTTCTTACTTTTCTTCCTCACTTTTCTTAGAAATCTAACTTCTAGTATTTGATACAATTACTTATTGATCTTCAGACTCTTTTTCTTACTTTTCTTCCTCACTTTTCTTAGAAATCTAACTTCTAGTATTTGATACAATTACTTATTGATCTTCAGACTCTTTTTCTTACTTTTCTTCCTCACTTTTCTTAGAAATCTAACTTCTAGTATTTGATACAATTACTTATTGATCTTCAGACTCTTTTTCTTACTTTTCTTCCTCACTTTTCTTAGAAATCTAACTTCTAGTATTTGATACAATTACTTATTGATCTTCAGACTCTTTTTCTTACTTTTCTTCCTCACTTTTCTTAGAAATCTAACTTCTAGTATTTGATACAATTACTTATTGATCTTCAGACTCTTTTTCTTACTTTTCTTCCTCACTTTTCTTAGAAATCTAACTTCTAGTATTTGATACAATTACTTATTGATCTTCAGACTCTTTTTCTTACTTTTCTTCCTCACTTTTCTTAGAAATCTAACTTCTAGTATTTGATACAATTACTTATTGATCTTCAGACTCTTTTTCTTACTTTTTCTTCCTCACTTTTCTTAGAAATCTATCTTCTAGTATTTAATACAATTACTTATTGATCTTCAGACTCTTTTTCTTACTTTTCTTCCTCACTTTTCTTAGAAATCTAACTTCTAGTATTTGATACAATTACTTATTGATCTTCAGACTCTTTTTCTTACTTTTCTTCCTCACTTTTCTTAGAAATCTAACTTCTAGTATTTGATACAATTACTTATTGATCTTCAGACTCTTTTTCTTACTTTTCTTCCTCACTTTTCTTAGAAATCTAACTTCTAGTATTTGATACAATTACTTATTGATCTTCAGACTCTTTTTCTTACTTTTCTTCCTCACTTTTCTTAGAAATCTAACTTCTAGTATTTGATACAATTACTTATTGATCTTCAGACTCTTTTTCTTACTTTTCTTCCTCACTTTTCTTAGAAATCTAACTTCTAGTATTTGATACAATTACTTATTGATCTTCAGACTCTTTTTCTTACTTTTCTTCCTCACTTTTCTTAGAAATCTAACTTCTAGTATTTGATACAATTACTTATTGATCTTCAGACTCTTTTTCTTACTTTTCTTCCTCACTTTTCTTAGAAATCTATCTTCTAGTATTTAATACAATTACTTATTGATCTTCAGACTCTTTTTCTTACTTTTCTTCCTCACTTTTCTTAGAAAATCTAACTTCTAGTATTTGATACAATTACTTATTGATCTTCAGACTCTTTTTCTTACTTTTCTTCCTCACTTTTCTTAGAAATCTAACTTCTAGTATTTGATACAATTACTTATTGATCTTCAGACTCTTTTTCTTACTTTTCTTCCTCACTTTTCTTAGAAATCTAACTTCTAGTATTTGATACAATTACTTATTGATCTTCAGACTCTTTTTCTTACTTTTCTTCCTCACTTTTCTTAGAAATCTAACTTCTAGTATTTGATACAATTACTTATTGATCTTCAGACTCTTTTTCTTACTTTTCTTCCTCACTTTTCTTAGAAATCTAACTTCTAGTATTTGATACAATTACTTATTGATCTTCAGACTCTTTTTCTTACTTTTCTTCCTCACTTTTCTTAGAAATCTAACTTCTAGTATTTGATACAATTACTTATTGATCTTCAGACTCTTTTTCTTAGAAATCTAACTTCTAGTATTTGATAGAATTACTTATTGATCTTCAGACTCTTTTTCTTACTTTTCTTCCTCACTTTTCTTAGAAATCTAACTTCTAGTATTTGATACAATTACTTATTGATCTTCAGACTCTTTTTCTTACTTTTCTTCCTCACTTTTCTTAGAAATCTAACTTCTAGTATTTGATACAATTACTTATTGATCTTCAGACTCTTTTTCTTACTTTTCTTCCTCACTTTTCTTAGAAATCTATCTTCTAGTATTTAATACAATTACTTATTGATCTTCAGACTCTTTTTCTTACTTTTCTTCCTCACTTTTCTTAGAAATCTAACTTCTAGTATTTGATACAATTACTTATTGATCTTCAGACTCTTTTTCTTACTTTTCTTCCTCACTTTTCTTAGAAATCTAACTTCTAGTATTTGATAAAATTACTTATTGATCTTCAGACTCTTTTTCTTACTTTTCTTCCTCACTTTTCTTAGAAATCTAACTTCTAGTATTTGATACAATTACTTATTGATCTTCAGACTCTTTTTCTTACTTTTCTTCCTCACTTTTCTTAGAAATCTATCTTCTAGTATTTAATACAATTACTTATTGATCTTCAGACTCTTTTTCTTACTTTTCTTCCTCACTTTTCTTAGAAATCTAACTTCTAGTATTTGATACAATTACTTATTGATCTTCAGACTCTTTTTTCTTACTTTTCTTCCTCACTTTTCTTAGAAATCTATCTTCTAGTATTTGATACAATTACTTATTGATCTTCAGACTCTTTTTCTTACTTTTCTTCCTCACTTTTCTTAGAAATCTAACTTCTAGTATTTGATACAATTACTTATTGATCTTCAGACTCTTTTTCTTACTTTTCTTCCTCACTTTTCTTAGAAATCTATCTTCTAGTATTTGATACAATTACTTATTGATCTTCAGACTCTTTTTCTTACTTTTCTTCCTCACTTTTCTTAGAAATCTAACTTCTAGTATTTGATACAATTACTTATTGATCTTCAGACTCTTTTTCTTACTTTTCTTCCTCACTTTTCTTAGAAATCTATCTTCTAGTATTTGATACAATTACTTATTGATCTTCAGACTCTTTTTCTTACTTTTC
Organism: Loxodes magnus; assembly: GCA_946699065.1. NCBI lineage: Eukaryota > Ciliophora > Karyorelictea > Loxodida > Loxodidae > Loxodes > Loxodes magnus. The sequence continues at coordinate 3,484 of CAMPDV010004875.1, forward strand.
TTCCTCACTTTTCTTAGAAATCTAACTTCTAGTATTTGATACAATTACTTTTTGATCTTCAGACTCTTTTTCTTACTTTTCTTCCTCACTTTTCTTAGAAATCTAACTTCTAGTATTTGATACAATTACTTATTGATCTTCAGACTCTTTTTCTTACTTTTCTTCCTCACTTTTCTTAGAAATCTAACTTCTAGTATTTGATACAATTACTTATTGATCTTCAGACTCTTTTTCTTACTTTTCTTCCTCACTTTTCTTAGAAATCTAACTTCTAGTATTTGATACAATTACTTATTGATCTTCAGACTCTTTTTCTTACTTTTCTTCCTCACTTTTCTTAGAAATCTATCTTCTAGTATTTAATACAATTACTTATTGATCTTCAGACTCTTTTTCTTACTTTTCTTCCTCACTTTTCTTAGAAATCTAACTTCTAGTATTTAATACAATTACTTATTGATCTTCAGACTCTTTTTCTTACTTTTCTTCCTCACTTTTCTTAGAAATCTAACTTCTAGTATTTGATACAATTACTTATTGATCTTCAGACTCTTTTTCTTACTTTTCTTCCTCACTTTTCTTAGAAATCTATCTTCTAGTATTTAATACAATTACTTATTGATCTTCAGACTCTTTTTCTTACTTTTCTTCCTCACTTTTCTTAGAAATCTAACTTCTAGTATTTGATACAATTACTTATTGATCTTCAGACTCTTTTTCTTACTTTTCTTCCTCACTTTTCTTAGAAATCTAACTTCTAGTATTTGATACAATTACTTATTGATCTTCAGACTCTTTTTCTTACTTTTCTTCCTCACTTTTCTTAGAAATCTAACTTCTAGTATTTGATACAATTACTTATTGATCTTCAGACTCTTTTTCTTACTTTTCTTCCTCACTTTTCTTAGAAATCTAACTTCTAGTATTTGATACAATTACTTATTGATCTTCAGACTCTTTTTCTTACTTTTCTTCCTCACTTTTCTTAGAAATCTAACTTCTAGTATTTAATACAATTACTTATTGATCTTCAGACTCTTTTTCTTACTTTTCTTCCTCACTTTTCTTAGAAATCTAACTTCTAGTATTTGATACAATTACTTATTGATCTTCAGACTCTTTTTCTTACTTTTCTTCCTCACTTTTCTTAGAAATCTAACTTCTAGTATTTGATACAATTACTTATTGATCTTCAGACTCTTTTTCTTACTTTTCTTCCTCACTTTTCTTAGAAATCTAACTTCTAGTATTTGATACAATTACTTATTGATCTTCAGACTCTTTTTCTTACTTTTCTTCCTCACTTTTCTTAGAAATCTAACTTCTAGTATTTGATACAATTACTTATTGATCTTCAGACTCTTTTTCTTACTTTTCTTCCTCACTTTTCTTAGAAATCTAACTTCTAGTATTTGATACAATTACTTATTGATCTTCAGACTCTTTTTCTTACTTTTCTTCCTCACTTTTCTTAGAAATCTAACTTCTAGTATTTGATACAATTACTTATTGATCTTCAGACTCTTTTTCTTACTTTTCTTCCTCACTTTTCTTAGAAATCTATCTTCTAGTATTTGATACAATTACTTATTGATCTTCAGACTCTTTTTCTTACTTTTCTTCCTCACTTTTCTTAGAAATCTAACTTCTAGTATTTAATACAATCACTTATTGATCTTCAAACTCTTTTTCTTACTTTTCTTCCTCACTTTTCTTAGAAATCTAACTTCTAGTATTTGATACAATTACTTATTGATCTTCAGACTCTTTTTCTTACTTTTCTTCCTCACTTTTCTTAGAAATCTAACTTCTAGTATTTGATACAATTACTTATTGATCTTCAGACTCTTTTTCTTACTTTTCTTCCTCACTTTTCTTAGAAATCTAACTTCTAGTATTTGATACAATTACTTATTGATCTTCAGACTATTTTTCTTACTTTTCTTCCTCACTTTTCTTAGAAATCTAACTTCTAGTATTTGATACAATTACTTATTGATCTTCAGACTCTTTTTCTTACTTTTCTTCCTCACTTTTCTTAGAAATCTATCTTCTAGTATTTGATACAATTACTTATTGATCTTCAGACTCTTTTTCTTACTTTTCTTCCTCACTTTTCTTAGAAATCTAACTTCTAGTATTTGATACAATTACTTATTGATCTTCAGACTCTTTTTCTTACTTTTCTTCCTCACTTTTCTTAGAAATCTAACTTCTAGTATTTGATACAATTACTTATTGATCTTCAGACTCTTTTTCTTACTTTTCTTCCTCACTTTTCTTAGAAATCTAACTTCTAGTATTTGATACAATTACTTATTGATCTTCAGACTCTTTTTCTTACTTTTCTTCCTCACTTTTCTTAGAAATCTAACTTCTAGTATTTGATACAATTACTTATTGATCTTCAGACTCTTTTTCTTACTTTTCTTCCTCACTTTTCTTAGAAATCTAACTTCTAGTATTTGATACAATTACTTATTGATCTTCAGACTCTTTTTCTTACTTTTCTTCCTCACTTTTCTTAGAAATCTATCTTCTAGTATTTAATACAATTACTTATTGATCTTCAGACTCTTTTTCTTACTTTTCTTCCTCACTTTTCTTAGAAATCTAACTTCTAGTATTTGATACAATTACTTATTGATCTTCAGACTCTTTTTCTTAGAAATCTAACTTCTAGTATTTGATACAATTACTTATTGATCTTCAGACTCTTTTTCTTACTTTTCTTCCTCACTTTTCTTAGAAATCTAACTTCTAGTATTTGATACAATTACTTATTGATCTTCAGACTCTTTTTCTTACTTTTCTTCCTCACTTTTCTTAGAAATCTAACTTCTAGTATTTGATACAATTACTTATTGATCTTCAGACTCTTTTTCTTACTTTTCTTCCTCACTTTTCTTAGAAATCTATCTTCTAGTATTTAATACAATTACTTATTGATCTTCAGACTCTTTTTCTTACTTTTCTTCCTCACTTTTCTTAGAAATCTAACTTCTAGTATTTGATACAATTACTTATTGATCTTCAGACTCTTTTTCTTACTTTTCTTCCTCACTTTTCTTAGAAATCTAACTTCTAGTATTTGATACAATTACTTATTGATCTTCAGACTCTTTTTCTTACTTTTCTTCCTCACTTTTCTTAGAAATCTAACTTCTAGTATTTGATACAATTACTTATTGATCTTCAGACTCTTTTTCTTACTTTTCTTCCTCACTTTTCTTAGAAATCTATCTTCACGTATTTAATACAATTACTTATTGATCTTCAGACTCTTTTTCTTACTTTTCTTCCTCACTTTTCTTAGAAATCTAACTTCTAGTATTTGATACAATTACTTATTGATCTTCAGACTCTTTTTCTTACTTTTCTTCCTCACTTTTCTTAGAAATCTAACTTCTAGTATTTGATACAATTACTTATTGATCTTCAGACTCTTTTTCTTAGAAATCTATCTTCTAGTATTTAATACAATTACTTATTGATCTTCAGACTCTTTTTCTTACTTTTCTTCCTCACTTTTCTTAGAAATCTATCTTCTAGTATTTAATACAATTACTTATTGATCTTCAGACTCTTTTTCTTACTTTTCTTCCTCACTTTTCTTAGAAATCTAACTTCTAGTATTTGATACAATTACTTATTGATCTTCAGACTCTTTTTCTTACTTTTCTTCCTCACTTTTCTTAGAAATCTAACTTCTAGTATTTGATACAATTACTTATTGATCTTCAGACTCTTTTTCTTACTTTTCTTCCTCACTTTTCTTAGAAATCTATCTTCTAGTATTTAATACAATTACTTATTGATTTTCAGACTCTTTTTCTTACTTTTCTTCCTCACTTTTCTTAGAAATCTAACTTCTAGTATTTGATACAATTACTTATTGATCTTCAGACTCTTTTTCTTACTTTTCTTCCTCACTTTTCTTAGAAATCTATCTTCTAGTATTTAATACAATTACTTATTGATTTTCAGACTCTTTTTCTTACTTTTCTTCCTCACTTTTCTTAGAAATCTAACTTCTAGTATTTGATACAATTACTTATTGATCTTCAGACTCTTTTTCTTACTTTTCTTCCTCACTTTTCTTAGAAATCTAACTTCTAGTATTTGATACAATTACTTATTGATCTTCAGACTCTTTTTCTTACTTTTCTTCCTCACTTTTCTTAGAAATCTAACTTCTAGTATTTGATACAATTACTTATTGATCTTCAGACTCTTTTTCTTACTTTTCTTCCTCACTTTTCTTAGAAATCTAACTTCTAGTATTTAATACAATCACTTATTGATCTTCAAACTCTTTTTCTTACTTTTCTTCCTCACTTTTCTTAGAAATCTAACTTCTAGTATTTGATACAATTACTTATTGATCTTCAGACTCTTTTTCTTACTTTTCTTCCTCACTTTTCTTAGAAATCTAACTTCTAGTATTTGATACAATTACTTATTGATCTTCAGACTCTTTTTCTTACTTTTCTTCCTCACTTTTCTTAGAAATCTAACTTCTAGTATTTGATACAATTACTTATTGATCTTCAGACTCTTTTTCTTACTTTTCTTCCTCACTTTTCTTAGAAATCTAACTTCTAGTATTTGATACAATTACTTATTGATCTTCAGACTCTTTTTCTTACTTTTCTTCCTCACTTTTCTTAGAAATCTAACTTCTAGTATTTGATACAATTACTTATTGATCTTCAGACTCTTTTTCTTACTTTTCTTCCTCACTTTTCTTAGAAATCTAACTTCTAGTATTTGATACAATTACTTATTGATCTTCAGACTCTTTTTCTTACTTTTCTTCCTCACTTTTCTTAGAAATCTATCTTCTAGTATTTGATACAATTACTTATTGATCTTCAGACTCTTTTTCTTACTTTTCTTCCTCACTTTTCTTAGAAATCTAACTTCTAGTATTTAATACAATCACTTATTGATCTTCAAACTCTTTTTCTTACTTTTCTTCCTCACTTTTCTTAGAAATCTAACTTCTAGTATTTGATACAATTACTTATTGATCTTCAGACTCTTTTTCTTACTTTTCTTCCTCACTTTTCTTAGAAATCTAACTTCTAGTATTTGATACAATTACTTATTGATCTTCAGACTCTTTTTCTTACTTTTCTTCCTCACTTTTCTTAGAAATCTAACTTCTAGTATTTGATACAATTACTTATTGATCTTCAGACTATTTTTCTTACTTTTCTTCCTCACTTTTCTTAGAAATCTAACTTCTAGTATTTGATACAATTACTTATTGATCTTCAGACTCTTTTTCTTACTTTTCTTCCTCACTTTTCTTAGAAATCTATCTTCTAGTATTTGATACAATTACTTATTGATCTTCAGACTCTTTTTCTTACTTTTCTTCCTCACTTTTCTTAGAAATCTAACTTCTAGTATTTGATACAATTACTTATTGATCTTCAGACTCTTTTTCTTACTTTTCTTCCTCACTTTTCTTAGAAATCTAACTTCTAGTATTTGATACAATTACTTATTGATCTTCAGACTCTTTTTCTTACTTTTCTTCCTCACTTTTCTTAGAAATCTAACTTCTAGTATTTGATACAATTACTTATTGATCTTCAGACTCTTTTTCTTACTTTTCTTCCTCACTTTTCTTAGAAATCTAACTTCTAGTATTTGATACAATTACTTATTGATCTTCAGACTCTTTTTCTTACTTTTCTTCCTCACTTTTCTTAGAAATCTAACTTCTAGTATTTGATACAATTACTTATTGATCTTCAGACTCTTTTTCTTACTTTTCTTCCTCACTTTTCTTAGAAATCTAACTTCTAGTATTTGATACAATTACTTATTGATCTTCAGACTCTTTTTCTTAGAAATCTATCTTCTAGTATTTAATACAATTACTTATTGATCTTCAGACTCTTTTTCTTACTTTTCTTCCTCACTTTTCTTAGAAATCTAACTTCTAGTATTTGATACAATTACTTATTGATCTTCAGACTCTTTTTCTTAGAAATCTAACTTCTAGTATTTGATAGAATTACTTATTGATCTTCAGACTCTTTTTCTTACTTTTCTTCCTCACTTTTCTTAGAAATCTAACTTCTAGTATTTGATACAATTACTTATTGATCTTCAGACTCTTTTTCTTACTTTTCTTCCTCACTTTTCTTAGAAATCTAACTTCTAGTATTTGATACAATTACTTATTGATCTTCAGACTCTTTTTCTTACTTTTCTTCCTCACTTTTCTTAGAAATCTATCTTCTAGTATTTAATACAATTACTTATTGATCTTCAGACTCTTTTTCTTACTTTTCTTCCTCACTTTTCTTAGAAATCTAACTTCTAGTATTTGATACAATTACTTATTGATCTTCAGACTCTTTTTCTTACTTTTCTTCCTCACTTTTCTTAGAAATCTAACTTCTAGTATTTGATACAATTACTTATTGATCTTCAGACTCTTTTTCTTACTTTTCTTCCTCACTTTTCTTAGAAATCTAACTTCTAGTATTTGATACAATTACTTATTGATCTTCAGACTCTTTTTCTTACTTTTCTTCCTCACTTTTCTTAGAAATCTATCTTCACGTATTTAATACAATTACTTATTGATCTTCAGACTCTTTTTCTTACTTTTCTTCCTCACTTTTCTTAGAAATCTAACTTCTAGTATTTGATACAATTACTTATTGATCTTCAGACTCTTTTTCTTACTTTTCTTCCTCACTTTTCTTAGAAATCTAACTTCTAGTATTTGATACAATTACTTATTGATCTTCAGACTCTTTTTCTTAGAAATCTATCTTCTAGTATTTAATACAATTACTTATTGATCTTCAGACTCTTTTTCTTACTTTTCTTCCTCACTTTTCTTAGAAATCTATCTTCTAGTATTTAATACAATTACTTATTGATCTTCAGACTCTTTTTCTTACTTTTCTTCCTCACTTTTCTTAGAAATCTAACTTCTAGTATTTGATACAATTACTTATTGATCTTCAGACTCTTTTTCTTACTTTTCTTCCTCACTTTTCTTAGAAATCTAACTTCTAGTATTTGATACAATTACTTATTGATCTTCAGACTCTTTTTCTTACTTTTCTTCCTCACTTTTCTTAGAAATCTATCTTCTAGTATTTAATACAATTACTTATTGATTTTCAGACTCTTTTTCTTACTTTTCTTCCTCACTTTTCTTAGAAATCTAACTTCTAGTATTTGATACAATTACTTATTGATCTTCAGACTCTTTTTCTTAGAAATCTATCTTCTAGTATTTGATACAATTACTTATTGATCTTCAGACTCTTTTTCTTACTTTTCTTCCTCACTTTTCTTAGAAATCTAACTTCTAGTATTTGATACAATTACTTATTGATCTTCAGACTCTTTTTCTTAGAAATCTATCTTCTAGTATTTAATACAATTACTTATTGATCTTCAGACTCTTTTTTCTTACTTTTCTTCCTCACTTTTCTTAGAAATCTATCTTCTAGTATTTAATACAATTACTTATTGATCTTCAGACTCTTTTTCTTACTTTTCTTCCTCACTTTTCTTAGAAATCTAACTTCTAGTATTTGATACAATTACTTATTGATCTTCAGACTCTTTTTCTTACTTTTCTTCCTCACTTTTCTTAGAAATCTAACTTCTAGTATTTGATACAATTACTTATTGATCTTCAGACTCTTTTTCTTACTTTTCTTCCTCACTTTTCTTAGAAATCTATCTTCTAGTATTTAATACAATTACTTATTGATCTTCAGACTCTTTTTTTACTTTTCTTCCTCACTTTTCTTAGAAATCTATCTTCTAGTATTTGATACAATTACTTATTGATCTTCAGACTCTTTTTCTTACTTTTCTTCCTCACTTTTCTTAGAAATCTAACTTCTAGTATTTGATACAATTACTTATTGATCTTCAGACTCTTTTTCTTACTTTTCTTCCTCACTTTTCCTTAGAAATCTAACTTCTAGTATTTGATACAATTACTTATTGATCTTCAGACTCTTTTTCTTACTTTTCTTCCTCACTTTTCTTAGAAATCTAACTTCTAGTATTTGATACAATTACTTATTGATCTTCAGACTCTTTTTCTTACTTTTCTTCCTCACTTTTCTTAGAAATCTATCTTCTAGTATTTAATACAATTACTTATTGATCTTCAGACTCTTTTTCTTACTTTTCTTCCTCACTTTTCTTAGAAATCTAACTTCTAGTATTTAATACAATTACTTATTGATCTTCAGACTCTTTTTCTTACTTTTCTTCCTCACTTTTCTTAGAAATCTATCTTCTAGTATTTAATACAATTACTTATTGATCTTCAGACTCTTTTCTTACTTTTCTTCCTCACTTTTCTTAGAAATCTAACTTCTAGTATTTGATACAATTACTTATTGATCTTCAGACTCTTTTTCTTACTTTTCTTCCTCACTTTTCTTAGAAATCTAACTTCTAGTATTTGATACAATCACTTATTGATCTTCAGACTCTTTTTCTTACTTTTCTTCCTCCTCTTACTTTTCTTCCTCACTTTTCTTAGAAATCTAACTTCTAGTATTTGATACAATTACTTATTGATCTTCAGACTCTTTTTCTTACTTTTCTTCCTCACTTTTCTTAGAAATCTAGCTTCTAGTATTTGATACAATTACTTATTGATTTTCAGACTCTTTTTCTTACTTTTCTTCCTCACTTTTCTTAGAAATCTAACTTCTAGTATTTGATACAATTACTTATTGATCTTCAGACTCTTTTTCTTACTTTTCTTCCTCACTTTTCTTAGAAATCTAACTTCTAGTATTTGATACAATTACTTATTGATCTTCAGACTCTTTTTCTTACTTTTCTTCCTCACTTTTCTTAGAAATCTAACTTCTAGTATTTGATAAAATTACTTATTGATCTTCAGACTCTTTTTCTTACTTTTCTTCCTCACTTTTCTTAGAAATCTAACTTCTAGTATTTGATACAATTACTTATTGATCTTCAGACTCTTTTTCTTACTTTTCTTCCTCACTTTTCTTAGAAGTCTATCTTCTAGTATTTAATACAATTACTTATTGATCTTCAGACTCTTTTTCTTACTTTTCTTCCTCACTTTTCTTAGAAATCTAACTTCTAGTATTTGATACAATTACTTATTGATCTTCAGACTCTTATTCTTAGAAATCTATCTTCTAGTATTTGATACAATTACTTATTGATCTTCAGACTCTTTTTCTTACTTTTCTTCCTCACTTTTCTTAGAAATCTAACTTCTAGTATTTGATACAATTACTTATTGATCTTCAGACTCTTTTTCTTAGAAATCTATCTTCTAGTATTTAATACAATTACTTATTGATCTTCAGACTCTTTTTCTTACTTTTCTTCCTCACTTTTCTTAGAAATCTATCTTCTAGTATTTAATACAATTACTTATTGATCTTCAGACTCTTTTTCTTACTTTTCTTCCTCACTTTTCTTAGAAATCTAACTTCTAGTATTTGATACAATTACTTATTGATCTTCAGACTCTTTTTCTTACTTTTCTTCCTCACTTTCTTAGAAATCTAACTTCTAGTATTTGATACAATTACTTATTGATCTTCAGACTCTTTTTCTTAGAAATCTATCTTCTAGTATTTAATACAATTACTTATTGATCTTCAGACTCTTTTTCTTACTTTTCTTCCTCACTTTTCTTAGAAATCTATCTTCTAGTATTTAATACAATTACTTATTGATCTTCAGACTCTTTTTCTTACTTTTCTTCCTCACTTTTCTTAGAAATCTAACTTCTAGTATTTGATACAATTACTTATTGATCTTCAGACTCTTTTTCTTACTTTTCTTCCTCACTTTTCTTAGAAATCTAACTTCTAGTATTTGATACAATTACTTATTGATCTTCAGACTCTTTTTCTTACTTTTCTTCCTCACTTTTCTTAGAAATCTATCTTCTAGTATTTAATACAATTACTTATTGATTTTCAGACTCTTTTTCTTACTTTTCTTCCTCACTTTTCTTAGAAATCTAACTTCTAGTATTTGATACAATTACTTATTGATCTTCAGACTCTTTTTCTTAGAAATCTATCTTCTAGTATTTGATACAATTACTTATTGATCTTCAGACTCTTTTTCTTACTTTTCTTCCTCACTTTTCTTAGAAATCTAACTTCTAGTATTTGATACAATTACTTATTGATCTTCAGACTCTTTTTCTTAGAAATCTATCTTCTAGTATTTAATACAATTACTTATTGATCTTCAGACTCTTTTTCTTACTTTTCTTCCTCACTTTTCTTAGAAATCTATCTTCTAGTATTTAATACAATTACTTATTGATCTTCAGACTCTTTTTCTTACTTTTCTTCCTCACTTTTCTTAGAAATCTAACTTCTAGTATTTGATACAATTACTTATTGATCTTCAGACTCTTTTTCTTACTTTTCTTCCTCACTTTTCTTAGAAATCTAACTTCTAGTATTTGATACAATTACTTATTGATCTTCAGACTCTTTTTCTTACTTTTCTTCCTCACTTTTCTTAGAAATCTAACTTCTAGTATTTAATACAATTACTTATTGATCTTCAGACTCTTTTTCTTACTTTTCTTCCTCACTTTTCTTAGAAATCTATCTTCTAGTATTTGATACAATTACTTATTGATCTTCAGACTCTTTTTCTTACTTTTCTTCCTCACTTTTCTTAGAAATCTAACTTCTAGTATTTGATACAATTACTTATTGATCTTCAGACTCTTTTTCTTACTTTTCTTCCTCACTTTTCTTAGAAATCTAACTTCTAGTATTTGATACAATTACTTATTGATCTTCAGACTCTTTTTCTTACTTTTCTTCCTCACTTTTCTTAGAAATCTAACTTCTAGTATTTGATACAATTACTTATTGATCTTCAGACTCTTTTTCTTACTTTTCTTCCTCACTTTCTTAGAAATCTAACTTCTAGTATTTGATACAATTACTTATTGATCTTCAGACTCTTTTTCTTACTTTTCTTCCTCACTTTCTTAGAAATCTATCTTCTAGTATTTAATACAATTACTTATTGATCTTCAGACTCTTTTTCTTACTTTTCTTCCTCACTTTTCTTAGAAATCTAACTTCTAGTATTTGATACAATTACTTATTGATCTTCAGACTCTTTTTCTTACTTTTCTTCCTCACTTTTCTTAGAAATCTATCTTCTAGTATTTAATACAATTACTTATTGATCTTCAGACTCTTTTTCTTACTTTTCTTCCTCACTTTTCTTAGAAATCTAACTTCTAGTATTTAATACAATTACTTATTGATCTTCAGACTCTTTTTCTTACTTTTCTTCCTCACTTTTCTTAGAAATCTATCTTCTAGTATTTAATACAATTACTTATTGATCTTCAGACTCTTTTCTTACTTTTCTTCCTCACTTTTCTTAGAAATCTAACTTCTAGTATTTGATACAATTACTTATTGATCTTCAGACTCTTTTTCTTACTTTTCTTCCTCACTTTTCTTAGAAATCTAACTTCTAGTATTTGATACAATTACTTATTGATCTTCAGACTCTTTTTCTTACTTTTCTTCCTCACTTTTCTTAGAAATCTAACTTCTAGTATTTGATACAATTACTTATTGATCTTCAGACTCTTTTTCTTACTTTTCTTCCTCACTTTTCTTAGAAATCTAACTTCTAGTATTTAATACAATTACTTATTGATCTTCAGACTCTTTTTCTTACTTTTCTTCCTCACTTTTCTTAGAAATCTAACTTCTAGTATTTGATACAATTACTTATTGATCTTCAGACTCTTTTTCTTACTTTTCTTCCTCACTTTTCTTAGAAATCTAGCTTCTAGTATTTGATACAATTACTTATTGATTTTCAGACTCTTTTTCTTACTTTTCTTCCTCACTTTTCTTAGAAATCTAACTTCTAGTATTTGATACAATTACTTATTGATCTTCAGACTCTTTTCTTACTTTTCTTCCTCACTTTTCTTAGAAATCTAACTTCTAGTATTTGATACAATTACTTATTGATCTTCAGACTCTTTTTCTTACTTTTCTTCCTCACTTTTCTTAGAAATCTAACTTCTAGTATTTGATACAATTACTTATTGATCTTCAGACTCTTTTTCTTACTTTTCTTCCTCACTTTTCTTAGAAATCTATCTTCTAGTATTTAATACAATTACTTATTGATCTTCAGACTCTTTTTCTTACTTTTCTTCCTCACTTTTCTTAGAAATCTAACTTCTAGTATTTGATACAATTACTTATTGATCTTCAGACTCTTTTTCTTAGAAATCTAACTTCTAGTATTTGATAGAGATACTTATTGATCTTCAGACTCTTTTTCTTACTTTTCTTCCTCACTTTTCTTAGAAATCTAACTTCTAGTATTTGATACAATTACTTATTGATCTTCAGACTCTTTTTCTTACTTTTCTTCCTCACTTTTCTTAGAAATCTAACTTCTAGTATTTGATACAATTACTTATTGATCTTCAGACTCTTTTTCTTACTTTTCTTCCTCACTTTTCTTAGAAATCTATCTTCTAGTATTTAATACAATTACTTATTGATCTTCAGACTCTTTTTCTTACTTTTCTTCCTCACTTTTCTTAGAAATCTAACTTCTAGTATTTGATTCAATAAGTAATTGTATCAAATACTAGAAGTTAGATTTCTAAGAAAAGTGAGGAAGAAAAGTAAGAAAAAGAGTCTGAAGATCAATAAGTAATTGTATTAAATACTAGAAGATAGATTTCTAAGAAAAGTGAGGAAGAAAAGTAAGAAAAAGAGTCTGAAGATCAATAAGTAATTGTATCAAATACTAGAAGTTAGATTTCTAAGAAAAGTGAGGAAGAAAAGTAAGAAAAAGAGTCTGAAGATCAATAAGTAATTGTATCAAATACTAGAAGTTAGATTTCTAAGAAAAGTGAGGAAGAAAAGTAAGAAAAAGAGTCTGAAGATCAATAAGTATCTCTATCAAATACTAGAAGTTAGATTTCTAAGAAAAAGAGTCTGAAGATCAATAAGTAATTGTATCAAATACTAGAAGTTAGATTTCTAAGAAAAGTGAGGAAGAAAAGTAAGAAAAAGAGTCTGAAGATCAATAAGTAATTGTATTAAATACTAGAAGATAGATTTCTAAGAAAAGTGAGGAAGAAAAGTAAGAAAAAGAGTCTGAAGATCAATAAGTAATTGTATCAAATACTAGAAGTTAGATTTCTAAGAAAAGTGAGGAAGAAAAGTAAGAAAAAGAGTCTGAAGATCAATAAGTAATTGTATCAAATACTAGAAGTTAGATTTCTAAGAAAAGTGAGGAAGAAAAGTAAGAAAAAGAGTCTGAAGATCAATAAGTAATTGTATCAAATACTAGAAGTTAGATTTCTAAGAAAAGTGAGGAAGAAAAGTAAGAAAAAGAGTCTGAAAATCAATAAGTAATTGTATCAAATACTAGAAGCTAGATTTCTAAGAAAAGTGAGGAAGAAAAGTAAGAAAAAGAGTCTGAAGATCAATAAGTAATTGTATCAAATACTAGAAGTTAGATTTCTAAGAAAAGTGAGGAAGAAAAGTAAGAAAAAGAGTCTGAAGATCAATAAGTAATTGTATTAAATACTAGAAGTTAGATTTCTAAGAAAAGTGAGGAAGAAAAGTAAGAAAAAGAGTCTGAAGATCAATAAGTAATTGTATCAAATACTAGAAGTTAGATTTCTAAGAAAAGTGAGGAAGAAAAGTAAGAAAAGAGTCTGAAGATCAATAAGTAATTGTATCAAATACTAGAAGTTAGATTTCTAAGAAAAGTGAGGAAGAAAAGTAAGAAAAAGAGTCTGAAGATCAATAAGTAATTGTATCAAATACTAGAAGTTAGATTTCTAAGAAAAGTGAGGAAGAAAAGTAAGAAAAAGAGTCTGAAGATCAATAAGTAATTGTATTAAATACTAGAAGATAGATTTCTAAGAAAAGTGAGGAAGAAAAGTAAGAAAAAGAGTCTGAAGATCAATAAGTAATTGTATTAAATACTAGAAGTTAGATTTCTAAGAAAAGTGAGGAAGAAAAGTAAGAAAAAGAGTCTGAAGATCAATAAGTAATTGTATTAAATACTAGAAGATAGATTTCTAAGAAAAGTGAGGAAGAAAAGTAAGAAAAAGAGTCTGAAGATCAATAAGTAATTGTATCAAATACTAGAAGTTAGATTTCTAAGAAAAGTGAGGAAGAAAAGTAAGAAAAAGAGTCTGAAGATCAATAAGTAATTGTATTAAATACTAGAAGATAGATTTCTAAGAAAAGTGAGGAAGAAAAGTAAGAAAAAGAGTCTGAAGATCAATAAGTAATTGTATCAAATACTAGAAGTTAGATTTCTAAGAAAAGTGAGGAAGAAAAGTAAGAAAAAGAGTCTGAAGATCAATAAGTAATTGTATCAAATACTAGAAGTTAGATTTCTAAGAAAAGTGAGGAAGAAAAGTAAGAAAAAGAGTCTGAAGATCAATAAGTAATTGTATCAAATACTAGAAGTTAGATTTCTAAGAAAAGTGAGGAAGAAAAGTAAGAAAAAGAGTCTGAAGATCAATAAGTAATTGTATCAAATACTAGAAGTTAGATTTCTAAGAAAAGTGAGGAAGAAAAGTAAGAAAAAGAGTCTGAAGATCAATAAGTAATTGTATCAAATACTAGAAGATAGATTTCTAAGAAAAGTGAGGAAGAAAAGTAAGAAAAAGAGTCTGAAGATCAATAAGTAATTGTATTAAATACTAGAAGTTAGATTTCTAAGAAAAGTGAGGAAGAAAAGTAAGAAAAAGAGTCTGAAGATCAATAAGTAATTGTATCAAATACTAGAAGTTAGATTTCTAAGAAAAGTGAGGAAGAAAAGTAAGAAAAAGAGTCTGAAGATCAATAAGTAATTGTATCAAATACTAGAAGTTAGATTTCTAAGAAAAGTGAGGAAGAAAAGTAAGAAAAAGAGTCTGAAGATCAATAAGTAATTGTATTAAATACTAGAAGATAGATTTCTAAGAAAAGTGAGGAAGAAAAGTAAGAAAAAGAGTCTGAAGATCAATAAGTAATTGTATTAAATACTAGAAGATAGATTTCTAAGAAAAAGAGTCTGAAGATCAATAAGTAATTGTATCAAATACTAGAAGTTAGATTTCTAAGAAAAGTGAGGAAGAAAAGTAAGAAAAAGAGTCTGAAGATCAATAAGTAATTGTATCAAATACTAGAAGATAGATTTCTAAGAAAAAGAGTCTGAAGATCAATAAGTAATTGTATCAAATACTAGAAGTTAGATTTCTAAGAAAAGTGAGGAAGAAAAGTAAGAAAAAGAGTCTGAAAATCAATAAGTAATTGTATTAAATACTAGAAGATAGATTTCTAAGAAAAGTGAGGAAGAAAAGTAAGAAAAAGAGTCTGAAGATCAATAAGTAATTGTATCAAATACTAGAAGTTAGATTTCTAAGAAAAGTGAGGAAGAAAAGTAAGAAAAAGAGTCTGAAGATCAATAAGTAATTGTATCAAATACTAGAAGTTAGATTTCTAAGAAAAGTGAGGAAGAAAAGTAAGAAAAAGAGTCTGAAGATCAATAAGTAATTGTATTAAATACTAGAAGATAGATTTCTAAGAAAAGTGAGGAAGAAAAGTAAGAAAAAGAGTCTGAAGATCAATAAGTAATTGTATTAAATACTAGAAGATAGATTTCTAAGAAAAAGAGTCTGAAGATCAATAAGTAATTGTATCAAATACTAGAAGTTAGATTTCTAAGAAAAGTGAGGAAGAAAAGTAAGAAAAAGAGTCTGAAGATCAATAAGTAATTGTATCAAATACTAGAAGTTAGATTTCTAAGAAAAGTGAGGAAGAAAAGTAAGAAAAAGAGTCTGAAGATCAATAAGTAATTGTATTAAATACTAGAAGATAGATTTCTAAGAAAAGTGAGGAAGAAAAGTAAGAAAAAGAGTCTGAAGATCAATAAGTAATTGTATTAAATACTAGAAGATAGATTTCTAAGAAAAAGAGTCTGAAGATCAATAAGTAATTGTATCAAATACTAGAAGTTAGATTTCTAAGAAAAGTGAGGAAGAAAAGTAAGAAAAAGAGTCTGAAGATCAATAAGTAATTGTATCAAATACTAGAAGATAGATTTCTAAGAATAAGAGTCTGAAGATCAATAAGTAATTGTATCAAATACTAGAAGTTAGATTTCTAAGAAAAGTGAGGAAGAAAAGTAAGAAAAAGAGTCTGAAGATCAATAAGTAATTGTATTAAATACTAGAAGATAGACTTCTAAGAAAAGTGAGGAAGAAAAGTAAGAAAAAGAGTCTGAAGATCAATAAGTAATTGTATCAAATACTAGAAGTTAGATTTCTAAGAAAAGTGAGGAAGAAAAGTAAGAAAAAGAGTCTGAAGATCAATAAGTAATTTTATCAAATACTAGAAGTTAGATTTCTAAGAAAAGTGAGGAAGAAAAGTAAGAAAAAGAGTCTGAAGATCAATAAGTAATTGTATCAAATACTAGAAGTTAGATTTCTAAGAAAAGTGAGGAAGAAAAGTAAGAAAAAGAGTCTGAAGATCAATAAGTAATTGTATCAAATACTAGAAGTTAGATTTCTAAGAAAAGTGAGGAAGAAAAGTAAGAAAAAGAGTCTGAAAATCAATAAGTAATTGTATCAAATACTAGAAGCTAGATTTCTAAGAAAAGTGAGGAAGAAAAGTAAGAAAAAGAGTCTGAAGATCAATAAGTAATTGTATCAAATACTAGAAGTTAGATTTCTAAGAAAAGTGAGGAAGAAAAGTAAGAAAAAGAGTCTGAAGATCAATAAGTAATTGTATTAAATACTAGAAGTTAGATTTCTAAGAAAAGTGAGGAAGAAAAGTAAGAAAAAGAGTCTGAAGATCAATAAGTAATTGTATCAAATACTAGAAGTTAGATTTCTAAGAAAAGTGAGGAAGAAAAGTAAGAAAAAGAGTCTGAAGATCAATAAGTGATTGTATCAAATACTAGAAGTTAGATTTCTAAGAAAAGTGAGGAAGAAAAGTAAGAAAAAGAGTCTGAAGATCAATAAGTAATTGTATCAAATACTAGAAGTTAGATTTCTAAGAAAAGTGAGGAAGAAAAGTAAGAAAAAGAGTCTGAAGATCAATAAGTAATTGTATTAAATACTAGAAGATAGATTTCTAAGAAAAGTGAGGAAGAAAAG
Source organism: Loxodes magnus (assembly GCA_946699065.1). Lineage (NCBI taxonomy): Eukaryota > Ciliophora > Karyorelictea > Loxodida > Loxodidae > Loxodes > Loxodes magnus. Next base: position 20,675 of record CAMPDV010004875.1, read on the forward strand.
TAAGAAAAGAGTCTGAAGATCAATAAGTAATTGTATTAAATACTAGAAGTTAGATTTCTAAGAAAAGTGAGGAAGAAAAGTAAGAAAAGAGTCTGAAGATCAATAAGTAATTGTATTAAATACTAGAAGATAGATTTCTAAGAAAAGTGAGGAAGAAAAGTAAGAAAAAGAGTCTGAAGATCAATAAGTAATTGTATCAAATACTAGAAGTTAGATTTCTAAGAAAAGTGAGGAAGAAAAGTAAGAAAAAGAGTCTGAAGATCAATAAGTAATTGTATCAAATACTAGAAGTTAGATTTCTAAGAAAAGTGAGGAAGAAAAGTAAGAAAAAGAGTCTGAAGATCAATAAGTAATTGTATCAAATACTAGAAGTTAGATTTCTAAGAAAAGTGAGGAAGAAAAGTAAGAAAAAGAGTCTGAAGATCAATAAGTAATTGTATCAAATACTAGAAGATAGATTTCTAAGAAAAGTGAGGAAGAAAAGTAAAAAAAGAGTCTGAAGATCAATAAGTAATTGTATTAAATACTAGAAGATAGATTTCTAAGAAAAGTGAGGAAGAAAAGTAAGAAAAAGAGTCTGAAGATCAATAAGTAATTGTATCAAATACTAGAAGTTAGATTTCTAAGAAAAGTGAGGAAGAAAAGTAAGAAAAAGAGTCTGAAGATCAATAAGTAATTGTATCAAATACTAGAAGTTAGATTTCTAAGAAAAGTGAGGAAGAAAAGTAAGAAAAAGAGTCTGAAGATCAATAAGTAATTGTATTAAATACTAGAAGATAGATTTCTAAGAAAAGTGAGGAAGAAAAGTAAGAAAAAGAGTCTGAAGATCAATAAGTAATTGTATTAAATACTAGAAGATAGATTTCTAAGAAAAAGAGTCTGAAGATCAATAAGTAATTGTATCAAATACTAGAAGTTAGATTTCTAAGAAAAGTGAGGAAGAAAAGTAAGAAAAAGAGTCTGAAGATCAATAAGTAATTGTATCAAATACTAGAAGATAGATTTCTAAGAAAAAGAGTCTGAAGATCAATAAGTAATTGTATCAAATACTAGAAGTTAGATTTCTAAGAAAAGTGAGGAAGAAAAGTAAGAAAAAGAGTCTGAAAATCAATAAGTAATTGTATTAAATACTAGAAGATAGATTTCTAAGAAAAGTGAGGAAGAAAAGTAAGAAAAAGAGTCTGAAGATCAATAAGTAATTGTATCAAATACTAGAAGTTAGATTTCTAAGAAAAGTGAGGAAGAAAAGTAAGAAAAAGAGTCTGAAGATCAATAAGTAATTGTATCAAATACTAGAAGTTAGATTTCTAAGAAAAGTGAGGAAGAAAAGTAAGAAAAAGAGTCTGAAGATCAATAAGTAATTGTATTAAATACTAGAAGATAGATTTCTAAGAAAAGTGAGGAAGAAAAGTAAGAAAAGAGTCTGAAGATCAATAAGTAATTGTATTAAATACTAGAAGATAGATTTCTAAGAAAAAGAGTCTGAAGATCAATAAGTAATTGTATCAAATACTAGAAGTTAGATTTCTAAGAAAAGTGAGGAAGAAAAGTAAGAAAAAGAGTCTGAAGATCAATAAGTAATTGTATCAAATACTAGAAGTTAGATTTCTAAGAAAAGTGAGGAAGAAAAGTAAGAAAAAGAGTCTGAAGATCAATAAGTAATTGTATTAAATACGTGAAGATAGATTTCTAAGAAAAGTGAGGAAGAAAAGTAAGAAAAAGAGTCTGAAGATCAATAAGTAATTGTATCAAATACTAGAAGTTAGATTTCTAAGAAAAGTGAGGAAGAAAAGTAAGAAAAAGAGTCTGAAGATCAATAAGTAATTGTATCAAATACTAGAAGTTAGATTTCTAAGAAAAGTGAGGAAGAAAAGTAAGAAAAAGAGTCTGAAGATCAATAAGTAATTGTATCAAATACTAGAAGTTAGATTTCTAAGAAAAGTGAGGAAGAAAAGTAAGAAAAAGAGTCTGAAGATCAATAAGTAATTGTATTAAATACTAGAAGATAGATTTCTAAGAAAAGTGAGGAAGAAAAGTAAGAAAAAGAGTCTGAAGATCAATAAGTAATTGTATCAAATACTAGAAGTTAGATTTCTAAGAAAAGTGAGGAAGAAAAGTAAGAAAAAGAGTCTGAAGATCAATAAGTAATTGTATCAAATACTAGAAGTTAGATTTCTAAGAAAAGTGAGGAAGAAAAGTAAGAAAAAGAGTCTGAAGATCAATAAGTAATTCTATCAAATACTAGAAGTTAGATTTCTAAGAAAAAGAGTCTGAAGATCAATAAGTAATTGTATCAAATACTAGAAGTTAGATTTCTAAGAAAAGTGAGGAAGAAAAGTAAGAAAAAGAGTCTGAAGATCAATAAGTAATTGTATTAAATACTAGAAGATAGATTTCTAAGAAAAAGAGTCTGAAGATCAATAAGTAATTGTATCAAATACTAGAAGTTAGATTTCTAAGAAAAGTGAGGAAGAAAAGTAAGAAAAAGAGTCTGAAGATCAATAAGTAATTGTATCAAATACTAGAAGTTAGATTTCTAAGAAAAGTGAGGAAGAAAAGTAAGAAAAAGAGTCTGAAGATCAATAAGTAATTGTATCAAATACTAGAAGTTAGATTTCTAAGAAAAGTGAGGAAGAAAAGTAAGAAAAAGAGTCTGAAGATCAATAAGTAATTGTATCAAATACTAGAAGTTAGATTTCTAAGAAAAGTGAGGAAGAAAAGTAAGAAAAAGAGTCTGAAGATCAATAAGTAATTGTATCAAATACTAGAAGTTAGATTTCTAAGAAAAGTGAGGAAGAAAAGTAAGAAAAAGAGTCTGAAGATCAATAAGTAATTGTATCAAATACTAGAAGTTAGATTTCTAAGAAAAGTGAGGAAGAAAAGTAAGAAAAAGAGTCTGAAGATCAATAAGTAATTGTATCAAATACTAGAAGATAGATTTCTAAGAAAAGTGAGGAAGAAAAGTAAGAAAAAGAGTCTGAAGATCAATAAGTAATTGTATCAAATACTAGAAGTTAGATTTCTAAGAAAAGTGAGGAAGAAAAGTAAGAAAAATAGTCTGAAGATCAATAAGTAATTGTATCAAATACTAGAAGTTAGATTTCTAAGAAAAGTGAGGAAGAAAAGTAAGAAAAAGAGTCTGAAGATCAATAAGTAATTGTATCAAATACTAGAAGTTAGATTTCTAAGAAAAGTGAGGAAGAAAAGTAAGAAAAAGAGTCTGAAGATCAATAAGTAATTGTATCAAATACTAGAAGTTAGATTTCTAAGAAAAGTGAGGAAGAAAAGTAAGAAAAAGAGTTTGAAGATCAATAAGTGATTGTATTAAATACTAGAAGTTAGATTTCTAAGAAAAGTGAGGAAGAAAAGTAAGAAAAAGAGTCTGAAGATCAATAAGTAATTGTATCAAATACTAGAAGATAGATTTCTAAGAAAAGTGAGGAAGAAAAGTAAGAAAAAGAGTCTGAAGATCAATAAGTAATTGTATCAAATACTAGAAGTTAGATTTCTAAGAAAAGTGAGGAAGAAAAGTAAGAAAAAGAGTCTGAAGATCAATAAGTAATTGTATCAAATACTAGAAGTTAGATTTCTAAGAAAAGTGAGGAAGAAAAGTAAGAAAAAGAGTCTGAAGATCAATAAGTAATTGTATCAAATACTAGAAGTTAGATTTCTAAGAAAAGTGAGGAAGAAAAGTAAGAAAAAGAGTCTGAAGATCAATAAGTAATTGTATCAAATACTAGAAGTTAGATTTCTAAGAAAAGTGAGGAAGAAAAGTAAGAAAAAGAGTCTGAAGATCAATAAGTAATTGTATCAAATACTAGAAGTTAGATTTCTAAGAAAAGTGAGGAAGAAAAGTAAGAAAAAGAGTCTGAAGATCAATAAGTAATTGTATCAAATACTAGAAGTTAGATTTCTAAGAAAAGTGAGGAAGAAAAGTAAGAAAAAGAGTTTGAAGATCAATAAGTGATTGTATTAAATACTAGAAGTTAGATTTCTAAGAAAAGTGAGGAAGAAAAGTAAGAAAAAGAGTCTGAAGATCAATAAGTAATTGTATCAAATACTAGAAGTTAGATTTCTAAGAAAAGTGAGGAAGAAAAGTAAGAAAAAGAGTCTGAAGATCAATAAGTAATTGTATCAAATACTAGAAGTTAGATTTCTAAGAAAAGTGAGGAAGAAAAGTAAGAAAAAGAGTCTGAAGATCAATAAGTAATTGTATCAAATACTAGAAGTTAGATTTCTAAGAAAAGTGAGGAAGAAAAGTAAGAAAAAGAGTCTGAAAATCAATAAGTAATTGTATTAAATACTAGAAGATAGATTTCTAAGAAAAGTGAGGAAGAAAAGTAAGAAAAAGAGTCTGAAGATCAATAAGTAATTGTATCAAATACTAGAAGTTAGATTTCTAAGAAAAGTGAGGAAGAAAAGTAAGAAAAAGAGTCTGAAAATCAATAAGTAATTGTATTAAATACTAGAAGATAGATTTCTAAGAAAAGTGAGGAAGAAAAGTAAGAAAAAGAGTCTGAAGATCAATAAGTAATTGTATCAAATACTAGAAGTTAGATTTCTAAGAAAAGTGAGGAAGAAAAGTAAGAAAAAGAGTCTGAAGATCAATAAGTAATTTGTATCAAATACTAGAAGTTAGATTTCTAAGAAAAGTGAGGAAGAAAAGTAAGAAAAAGAGTCTGAAGATCAATAAGTAATTGTATTAAATACTAGAAGATAGATTTCTAAGAAAAGTGAGGAAGAAAAGTAAGAAAAAGAGTCTGAAGATCAATAAGTAATTGTATTAAATACTAGAAGATAGATTTCTAAGAAAAAGAGTCTGAAGATCAATAAGTAATTGTATCAAATACTAGAAGTTAGATTTCTAAGAAAAGTGAGGAAGAAAAGTAAGAAAAAGAGTCTGAAGATCAATAAGTAATTGTATCAAATACTAGAAGTTAGATTTCTAAGAAAAGTGAGGAAGAAAAGTAAGAAAAAGAGTCTGAAGATCAATAAGTAATTGTATTAAATACGTGAAGATAGATTTCTAAGAAAAGTGAGGAAGAAAAGTAAGAAAAAGAGTCTGAAGATCAATAAGTAATTGTATCAAATACTAGAAGTTAGATTTCTAAGAAAAGTGAGGAAGAAAAGTAAGAAAAAGAGTCTGAAGATCAATAAGTAATTGTATCAAATACTAGAAGTTAGATTTCTAAGAAAAGTGAGGAAGAAAAGTAAGAAAAAGAGTCTGAAGATCAATAAGTAATTGTATCAAATACTAGAAGTTAGATTTCTAAGAAAAGTGAGGAAGAAAAGTAAGAAAAAGAGTCTGAAGATCAATAAGTAATTGTATTAAATACTAGAAGATAGATTTCTAAGAAAAGTGAGGAAGAAAAGTAAGAAAAAGAGTCTGAAGATCAATAAGTAATTGTATCAAATACTAGAAGTTAGATTTCTAAGAAAAGTGAGGAAGAAAAGTAAGAAAAAGAGTCTGAAGATCAATAAGTAATTGTATCAAATACTAGAAGTTAGATTTCTAAGAAAAGTGAGGAAGAAAAGTAAGAAAAAGAGTCTGAAGATCAATAAGTAATTGTATCAAATACTAGAAGTTAGATTTCTAAGAAAAAGAGTCTGAAGATCAATAAGTAATTGTATCAAATACTAGAAGTTAGATTTCTAAGAAAAGTGAGGAAGAAAAGTAAGAAAAAGAGTCTGAAGATCAATAAGTAATTGTATTAAATACTAGAAGATAGATTTCTAAGAAAAGTGAGGAAGAAAAGTAAGAAAAAGAGTCTGAAGATCAATAAGTAATTGTATCAAATACTAGAAGTTAGATTTCTAAGAAAAGTGAGGAAGAAAAGTAAGAAAAAGAGTCTGAAGATCAATAAGTAATTGTATCAAATACTAGAAGTTAGATTTCTAAGAAAAGTGAGGAAGAAAAGTAAGAAAAAGAGTCTGAAGATCAATAAGTAATTGTATCAAATACTAGAAGTTAGATTTCTAAGAAAAGTGAGGAAGAAAAGTAAGAAAAAGAGTCTGAAGATCAATAAGTAATTGTATCAAATACTAGAAGTTAGATTTCTAAGAAAAGTGAGGAAGAAAAGTAAGAAAAAGAGTCTGAAGATCAATAAGTAATTGTATCAAATACTAGAAGTTAGATTTCTAAGAAAAGTGAGGAAGAAAAGTAAGAAAAAGAGTCTGAAGATCAATAAGTAATTGTATCAAATACTAGAAGATAGATTTCTAAGAAAAGTGAGGAAGAAAAGTAAGAAAAAGAGTCTGAAGATCAATAAGTAATTGTATCAAATACTAGAAGTTAGATTTCTAAGAAAAGTGAGGAAGAAAAGTAAGAAAAATAGTCTGAAGATCAATAAGTAATTGTATCAAATACTAGAAGTTAGATTTCTAAGAAAAGTGAGGAAGAAAAGTAAGAAAAAGAGTCTGAAGATCAATAAGTAATTGTATCAAATACTAGAAGTTAGATTTCTAAGAAAAGTGAGGAAGAAAAGTAAGAAAAAGAGTCTGAAGATCAATAAGTAATTGTATCAAATACTAGAAGTTAGATTTCTAAGAAAAGTGAGGAAGAAAAGTAAGAAAAAGAGTTTGAAGATCAATAAGTGATTGTATTAAATACTAGAAGTTAGATTTCTAAGAAAAGTGAGGAAGAAAAGTAAGAAAAAGAGTCTGAAGATCAATAAGTAATTGTATCAAATACTAGAAGATAGATTTCTAAGAAAAGTGAGGAAGAAAAGTAAGAAAAAGAGTCTGAAGATCAATAAGTAATTGTATCAAATACTAGAAGTTAGATTTCTAAGAAAAGTGAGGAAGAAAAGTAAGAAAAAGAGTCTGAAGATCAATAAGTAATTGTATCAAATACTAGAAGTTAGATTTCTAAGAAAAGTGAGGAAGAAAAGTAAGAAAAAGAGTCTGAAGATCAATAAGTAATTGTATCAAATACTAGAAGTTAGATTTCTAAGAAAAGTGAGGAAGAAAAGTAAGAAAAAGAGTCTGAAGATCAATAAGTAATTGTATCAAATACTAGAAGTTAGATTTCTAAGAAAAGTGAGGAAGAAAAGTAAGAAAAAGAGTCTGAAGATCAATAAGTAATTGTATCAAATACTAGAAGTTAGATTTCTAAGAAAAGTGAGGAAGAAAAGTAAGAAAAAGAGTCTGAAGATCAATAAGTAATTGTATCAAATACTAGAAGTTAGATTTCTAAGAAAAGTGAGGAAGAAAAGTAAGAAAAAGAGTCTGAAGATCAATAAGTAATTGTATTAAATACTAGAAGTTAGATTTCTAAGAAAAGTGAGGAAGAAAAGTAAGAAAAAGAGTCTGAAGATCAATAAGTAATTGTATCAAATACTAGAAGTTAGATTTCTAAGAAAAGTGAGGAAGAAAAGTAAGAAAAAGAGT
>CAMPDV010004876.1:0-36308 GCA_946699065.1 Loxodes magnus
AGTAAAAGTGAAGTAGAAAAGCAAGTAAAAGAGTCTGAGTTAGGTAATTGAAAGTGATAATAGAAAATGAGAAAAAGAGATAAGATTTCTATAAAAGTGAAGTAAAGAAGCAAGTAAAAGAGTCTGAGTTAGGTAATTGAAAGTAATAATAGAAAATGAGAAAAAGAGATAAGATTTCTAAGAAATGTGAAGTAGAGAAGCAAGTAAAAGAGTCTGAGTTAGGTAATTGAAAGTGATAATAGAAAATGAGAAAAAGAGATAAGATTTCTAGTAAATGTGAAGTAGAAAAGCAAGTAAAAGAGTCTGAGTTAGGTAATTGAAAGTAATAATAGAAAATGAGAAAAAGAGATAAGATTTCTAGTAAATGTGAAGTAAAGAAGCAAGTAAAAGAGTCTGAGTTAGGTAATTGAAAGTGATAATCGAAAATGAGAAAAAGAGATAAGATTTCTAGTAAATGTGAAGTAAAGAAGCAAGTAAAAGAGTCTGAGTTAGGTAATTGAAAGTAATAATCGAAAATGAGAAAAAGATATAAGATTTCTAGTAAATGTGAAGTAAAGAAGCAAGTAAAAGAGTCTGAGTTAGGTAATTGAAAGTGATAATAGAAAATGAGAAAGAGACATAAGATTTGTGAGAAAAGTGAAGTAGAAAAGCAAGTAAAAGAGTCTGAGTTAGGTAATTGAAAGTAATAATAGAAAATGAGAAAAAGAGATAAGATTTCTATTAAAAGTGAAGTAAAGAAGCAAGTAAAAGAGTCTGAGTTAGGTAATTGAAAGTGATAATAGAAAATGAGAAAGAGACATAAGATTTCTAGTAAATGTGAAGTAAAGAAGCAAGTAAAAGAGTCTGAGTTAGGTAATTGAAAGTGATAATAGAAAATGAGAAAAAGAGATAAGATTTCTATTAAAAGTGAAGTAGAAAAGCAAGTAAAAGAGTCTGAGTTAGGTAATTGAAAGTGATAATAGAAAATGAGAAAGAGACATAAGATTTGTGAGAAAAGTGAAGTAGAAAAGCAAGTAAAAGAGTCTGAGTTAGGTAATTGAAAGTAATAATAGAAAATGAGAAAAAGAGATAAGATTTCTAGTAAATGTGAAGTAGAGAAGCAAGTAAAAGAGTCTGAGTTAGGTAATTGAAAGTAATAATAGAAAATGAGAAAGAGAGATAAGATTTCTTGTAAATGTGAAGTAGAGAAGCAAGTAAAAGAGTCTGAGTTAGGTAATTGAAAGTAATAATGGAAAATGAGAAAGTGAGATAAGATTTCTATTAAAAGTGAAGTAGAGAAGCAAGTAAAAGAGTCTGAGTTAGGTAATTGAAAGTAATAATAGAAAATGAGAAAAAGAGATAAGATTTCTAAGAAATGTGAAGTAGAGAAGCAAGTAAAAGAGTCTGAGTTAGGTAATTGAAAGTAATAATAGAAAATGAGAAAAAGAGATAAGATTTCTATTAAAAGTGAAGTAAAGAAGCAAGTAAAAGAGTCTGAGTTAGGTAATTGAAAGTGATAATAGAAAATGAGAAAGAGACATAAGATTTCTAGTAAATGTGAAGTAAAGAAGCAAGTAAAAGAGTCTGAGTTAGGTAATTGAAAGTGATAATAGAAAATGAGAAAAAGAGATAAGATTTCTATTAAAAGTGAAGTAGAAAAGCAAGTAAAAGAGTCTGAGTTAGGTAATTGAAAGTGATAATAGAAAATGAGAAAGAGACATAAGATTTGTGAGAAAAGTGAAGTAGAAAAGCAAGTAAAAGAGTCTGAGTTAGGTAATTGAAAGTAATAATAGAAAATGAGAAAAAGAGATAAGATTTCTAGTAAATGTGAAGTAGAGAAGCAAGTAAAAGAGTCTGAGTTAGGTAATTGAAAGTAATAATAGAAAATGAGAAAGAGAGATAAGATTTCTTGTAAATGTGAAGTAGAGAAGCAAGTAAAAGAGTCTGAGTTAGGTAATTGAAAGTAATAATGGAAAATGAGAAAGTGAGATAAGATTTCTATTAAAAGTGAAGTAGAGAAGCAAGTAAAAGAGTCTGAGTTAGGTAATTGAAAGTAATAATAGAAAATGAGAAAAAGAGATAAGATTTCTAAGAAATGTGAAGTAGAGAAGCAAGTAAAAGAGTCTGAGTTAGGTAATTGAAAGTAATAATCGAAAATGAGAAAAAGATATAAGATTTCTAGTAAATGTGAAGTAAAGAAGCAAGTAAAAGAGTCTGAGTTAGGTAATTGAAAGTAATAATAGAAAATGAGAAAGAGACATAAGATTTGTGAGAAAAGTGAAGTAGAAAAGCAAGTAAAAGAGTCTGAGTTAGGTAATTGAAAGTAATAATAGAAAATGAGAAAAAGAGATAAGATTTCTATTAAAAGTGAAGTAAAGAAGCAAGTAAAAGAGTCTGAGTTAGGTAATTGAAAGTAATAATAGAAAATGAGAAAGAGAGATAAGATTTCTTGTAAATGTGAAGTAGAGAAGCAAGTAAAAGAGTCTGAGTTAGGTAATTGAAAGTAATAATGGAAAATGAGAAAGTGAGATAAGATTTCTATTAAAAGTGAAGTAGAGAAGCAAGTAAAAGAGTCTGAGTTAGGTAATTGAAAGTAATAATAGAAAATGAGAAAAAGAGATAAGATTTCTAAGAAATGTGAAGTAGAGAAGCAAGTAAAAGAGTCTGAGTTAGGTAATTGAAAGTGATAATAGAAAATGAGAAAGAGAGATAAGATTTTTAGTAAAAGTGAAGTAGAGAAGCAAGTAAAAGAGTCTGAGTTAGGTAATTGAAAGTGATAATAGAAAATGAGAAAAAGAGATAAGATTTCTAGTAAATGTGAAGTAAAGAAGCAAGTAAAAGAGTCTGAGTTAGGTAATTGAAAGTGATAATAGAAAATGAGAAAAAGAGATAAGATTTTTAGTAAATGTGAAGTAGAAAAGCAAGTAAAAGAGTCTGAGTTAGGTAATTGAAAGTAATAATAAAAAATGAGAAAAAGAGATAAGATTTCTATTAAAAGTGAAGTAAAGAAGCAAGTAAAAGAGTCTGAGTTAGGTAATTGAAAGTAATAATAGAAAATGAGAAAAAGAGATAAGATTTCTAGTAAATGTGAAGTAGAGAAGCAAGTAAAAGAGTCTGAGTTAGGTAATTGAAAGTAATAATAGAAAATGAGAAAGAGAGATAAGATTTCTTGTAAATGTGAAGTAGAGAAGCAAGTAAAAGAGTCTGAGTTAGGTAATTGAAAGTAATAATGGAAAATGAGAAAGTGAGATAAGATTTCTATTAAAAGTGAAGTAGAGAAGCAAGTAAAAGAGTCTGAGTTAGGTAATTGAAAGTAATAATAGAAAATGAGAAAAAGAGATAAGATTTCTAAGAAATGTGAAGTAGAGAAGCAAGTAAAAGAGTCTGAGTTAGGTAATTGAAAGTGATAATAGAAAATGAGAAAGAGAGATAAGATTTTTAGTAAAAGTGAAGTAGAAAAGCAAGTAAAAGAGTCTGAGTTAGGTAATTGAAAGTAATAATAGAAAATGAGAAAAAGAGATAAGATTTCTAGTAAATGTGAAGTAAAGAAGCAAGTAAAAGAGTCTGAGTTAGGTAATTGAAAGTGATAATAGAAAATGAGAAAAAGAGATAAGATTTTTAGTAAATGTGAAGTAGAAAAGCAAGTAAAAGAGTCTGAGTTAGGTAATTGAAAGTAATAATAAAAAATGAGAAAAAGAGATAAGATTTCTATAAAAGTGAAGTAAAGAAGCAAGTAAAAGAGTCTGAGTTAGGTAATTGAAAGTGATAATAGAAAATGAGAAAGAGACATAAGATTTCTAGTAAATGTGAAGTAGAAAAGCAAGTAAAAGAGTCTGAGTTAGGTAATTGAAAGTAATAATAGAAAATGAGAAAAAGAGATAAGATTTCTAGTAAATGTGAAGTAAAGAAGCAAGTAAAAGAGTCTGAGTTAGGTAATTGAAAGTGATAATAGAAAATGAGAAAGAGACATAAGATTTCTAGTAAATGTGAAGTAAAGAAGCAAGTAAAAGAGTCTGAGTTAGGTAATTGAAAGTGATAATAGAAAATGAGAAAAAGAGATAAGATTTCTATTAAAAGTGAAGTAGAAAAGCAAGTAAAAGAGTCTGAGTTAGGTAATTGAAAGTGATAATAGAAAATGAGAAAGAGACATAAGATTTGTGAGAAAAGTGAAGTAGAAAAGCAAGTAAAAGAGTCTGAGTTAGGTAATTGAAAGTAATAATAGAAAATGAGAAAAAGAGATAAGATTTCTAGTAAATGTGAAGTAGAGAAGCAAGTAAAAGAGTCTGAGTTAGGTAATTGAAAGTAATAATAGAAAATGAGAAAGAGAGATAAGATTTCTTGTAAATGTGAAGTAGAGAAGCAAGTAAAAGAGTCTGAGTTAGGTAATTGAAAGTAATAATGGAAAATGAGAAAGTGAGATAAGATTTCTATTAAAAGTGAAGTAGAGAAGCAAGTAAAAGAGTCTGAGTTAGGTAATTGAAAGTAATAATAGAAAATGAGAAAAAGAGATAAGATTTCTAAGAAATGTGAAGTAGAGAAGCAAGTAAAAGAGTCTGAGTTAGGTAATTGAAAGTGATAATAGAAAATGAGAAAGAGAGATAAGATTTTTAGTAAAAGTGAAGTAGAGAAGCAAGTAAAAGAGTCTGAGTTAGGTAATTGAAAGTGATAATAGAAAATGAGAAAAAGAGATAAGATTTCTAGTAAATGTGAAGTAAAGAAGCAAGTAAAAGAGTCTGAGTTAGGTAATTGAAAGTGATAATAGAAAATGAGAAAAAGAGATAAGATTTTTAGTAAATGTGAAGTAGAAAAGCAAGTAAAAGAGTCTGAGTTAGGTAATTGAAAGTAATAATAAAAAATGAGAAAAAGAGATAAGATTTCTATTAAAAGTGAAGTAAAGAAGCAAGTAAAAGAGTCTGAGTTAGGTAATTGAAAGTGATAATAGAAAATGAGAAAGAGACATAAGATTTCTAGTAAATGTGAAGTAGAGAAGCAAGTAAAAGAGTCTGAGTTAGGTAATTGAAAGTAATAATAGAAAATGAGAAAAAGAGATAAGATTTCTAGTAAATGATAAGTAAAGAAGCAAGTAAAAGAGTCTGAGTTAGGTAATTGAAAGTGATAATAGAAAATGAGAAAGAGACATAAGATTTCTAGTAAATGTGAAGTAAAGAAGCAAGTAAAAGAGTCTGAGTTAGGTAATTGAAAGTAATAATCGAAAATGAGAAAAAGATATAAGATTTCTAGTAAATGTGAAGTAAAGAAGCAAGTAAAAGAGTCTGAGTTAGGTAATTGAAAGTAATAATAGAAAATGAGAAAGAGACATAAGATTTGTGAGAAAAGTGAAGTAGAAAAGCAAGTAAAAGAGTCTGAGTTAGGTAATTGAAAGTAATAATAGAAAATGAGAAAAAGAGATAAGATTTCTATTAAAAGTGAAGTAAAGAAGCAAGTAAAAGAGTCTGAGTTAGGTAATTGAAAGTGATAATAGAAAATGAGAAAAAGAGATAAGATTTCTAGTAAATGTGAAGTAAAGAAGCAAGTAAAAGAGTCTGAGTTAGGTAATTGAAAGTGATAATAGAAAATGAGAAAAAGAGATAAGATTTCTATTAAAAGTGAAGTAGAAAAGCAAGTAAAAGAGTCTGAGTTAGGTAATTGAAAGTGATAATAGAAAATGAGAAAGAGACATAAGATTTGTGAGAAAAGTGAAGTAGAAAAGCAAGTAAAAGAGTCTGAGTTAGGTAATTGAAAGTAATAATAGAAAATGAGAAAAAGAGATAAGATTTCTAGTAAATGTGAAGTAGAGAAGCAAGTAAAAGAGTCTGAGTTAGGTAATTGAAAGTAATAATAGAAAATGAGAAAGAGAGATAAGATTTCTTGTAAATGTGAAGTAGAGAAGCAAGTAAAAGAGTCTGAGTTAGGTAATTGAAAGTAATAATAGAAATGAGAAAGAGAGAGATAAGATTTCTTGTAAATGTGAAGTAGAGAAGCAAGTAAAAGAGTCTGAGTTAGGTAATTGAAAGTAATAATGGAAAATGAGAAAAAGAGATAAGATTTCTAGTAAATGTGAAGTAGAGAAGCAAGTAAAAGAGTCTGAGTTAGGTAATTGAAAGTAATAATAGAAAATGAGAAAGAGAGATAAGATTTCTTGTAAATGTGAAGTAGAGAAGCAAGTAAAAGAGTCTGAGTTAGGTAATTGAAAGTGATAATCGAAAATGAGAAAAAGAGATAAGATTTTTAGTAAAAGTGAAGTAGAAAAGCAAGTAAAAGAGTCTGAGTTAGGTAATTGAAAGTAATAATAGAAAATGAGAAAGAGAGATAAGATTTCTTGTAAATGTGAAGTAGAGAAGCAAGTAAAAGAGTCTGAGTTAGGTAATTGAAAGTGATAATAGAAAATGAGAAAGAGACATAAGATTTGTGAGAAAAGTGAAGTAGAAAAGCAAGTAAAAGAGTCTGAGTTAGGTAATTGAAAGTAATAATAGAAAATGAGAAAGAGAGATAAGATTTCTTGTAAATGTGAAGTAGAGAAGCAAGTAAAAGAGTCTGAGTTAGGTAATTGAAAGTAATAATAGAAAATGTGAAAAAGAGATAAGATTTCTATTAAAAGTGAAGTAGAAAAACAAGTAAAAGAGTCTGAGTTAGGTAAATGAAAGTGATAATAGAAAATGAGAAAGAGAGATAAGATTTTTAGTAAATGTTGAAGTAAAGAAGCAAGTAAAAGAGTCTGAGTTAGGTAATTGAAAGTAATAATAGAAAATGAGAAAGAGAGATAAGATTTTTAGTAAAAGTGAAGTAGAAAAGCAAGTAAAAGAGTCTGAGTTAGGTAATTGAAAGTAATAATAGAAAATGAGAAAAAGAGATAAGATTTCTAGTAAATGTGAAGTAGAGAAGCAAGTAAAAGAGTCTGAGTTAGGTAATTGAAAGTAATAATAGAAAATGAGAAAGAGAGATAAGATTTCTTGTAAATGTGAAGTAGAGAAGCAAGTAAAAGAGTCTGAGTTAGGTAATTGAAAGTAATAATGGAAAATGAGAAAAAGAGATAAGATTTCTAGTAAATGTGAAGTAGAGAAGCAAGTAAAAGAGTCTGAGTTAGGTAATTGAAAGTAATAATAGAAAATGAGAAAGAGAGATAAGATTTCTTGTAAATGTGAAGTAGAGAAGCAAGTAAAAGAGTCTGAGTTAGGTAATTGAAAGTGATAATCGAAAATGAGAAAAAGAGATAAGATTTTTAGTAAAAGTGAAGTAGAAAAGCAAGTAAAAGAGTCTGAGTTAGGTAAATGAAAGTGATAATAGAAAATGAGAAAGAGCGATAAGATTTCTAGTAAAAGTGAAGTAGAAAAGCAAGTAAAAGAGTCTGAGTTAGGTAATTGAAAGTGATAATAGAAAATGAGAAAGAGAGATAAGATTTCTTGTAAATGTGAAGTAGAGAAGCAAGTAAAAGAGTCTGAGTTAGGTAATTGAAAGTAATAATAGAAAATGAGAAAAAGAGATAAGATTTCTATTAAAAGTGAAGTAGAAAAACAAGTAAAAGAGTCTGAGTTAGGTAAATGAAAGTGATAATAGAAAATGAGAAAAAGAGATAAGATTTCTATTAAAAGTGAAGTAAAGAAGCAAGTAAAAGAGTCTGAGTTAGGTAATTGAAAGTGATAATAGAAAATGAGAAAGAGACATAAGATTTGTGAGAAAAGTGAAGTAGAAAAGCAAGTAAAAGAGTCTGAGTTAGGTAATTGAAAGTAATAATAGAAAATGAGAAAAAGAGATAAGATTTCTAAGAAATGTGAAGTAGAGAAGCAAGTAAAAGAGTCTGAGTTAGGTAATTGAAAGTGATAATCGAAAATGAGAAAAAGAGATAAGATTTTTAGTAAAAGTGAAGTAGAAAAGCAAGTAAAAGAGTCTGAGTTAGGTAATTGAAAGTAATAATAGAAAATGAGAAAGAGACATAAGATTTCTAAGAAATGTGAAGTAGAGAAGCAAGTAAAAGAGTCTGAGTTAGGTAATTGAAAGTAATAATAGAAAATGAGAAAAAGAGATAAGATTTCTATTAAAAGTGAAGTAGAAAAACAAGTAAAAGAGTCTGAGTTAGGTAAATGAAAGTGATAATAGAAAATGAGAAAAAGAGATAAGATTTCTATTAAAAGTGAAGTAAAGAAGCAAGTAAAAGAGTCTGAGTTAGGTAATTGAAAGTGATAATAGAAAATGAGAAAGAGACATAAGATTTGTGAGAAAAGTGAAGTAGAAAAGCAAGTAAAAGAGTCTGAGTTAGGTAATTGAAAGTGATAATAGAAAATGAGAAAAAGATATAAGATTTCTATTAAAAGTGAAGTAAAGAAGCAAGTAAAAGAGTCTGAGTTAGGTAATTGAAAGTGATAATAGAAAATGAGAAAGAGACATAAGATTTCTAGTAAATGTGAAGTAAAGAAGCAAGTAAAAGAGTCTGAGTTAGGTAATTGAAAGTGATAATAGAAAATGAGAAAAAGAGATAAGATTTCTATTAAAAGTGAAGTAAAGAAGCAAGTAAAAGAGTCTGAGTTAGGTAATTGAAAGTGATAATAGAAAATGAGAAAGAGAGATAAGATTTTTAGTAAATGTGAAGTAGAGAAGCAAGTAAAAGAGTCTGAGTTAGGTAATTGAAAGTAATAATAGAAAATGAGAAAGAGAGATAAGATTTCTTGTAAATGTGAAGTAGAGAAGCAAGTAAAAGAGTCTGAGTTAGGTAATTGAAAGTAATAATAGAAAATGAGAAAGAGATATAAGATTTCTAGTAAATGTGAAGTAGAGAAGCAAGTAAAAGAGTCTGAGTTAGGTAATTGAAAGTAATAATAGAAAATGAGAAAAAGAGATAAGATTTCTTGTAAATGTGAAGTAGAGAAGCAAGTAAAAGAGTCTGAGTTAGGTAATTGAAAGTGATAATAGAAAATGAGAAAAAGAGATAAGATTTCTAGTAAAAGTGAAGTAGAAAAGCAAGTAAAAGAGTCTGAGTTAGGTAATTGAAAGTGATAATAGAAAATGAGAAAGAGCGATAAGATTTTAGTAAAAGTGAAGTAGAAAAGCAAGTAAAAGAGTCTGAGTTAGGTAATTGAAAGTAATAATAGAAAATTTGAAAGAGACATAAGATTTGTGAGAAAAGTGAAGTAGAAAAGCAAGTAAAAGAGTCTGAGTTAGGTAATTGAAAGTGATAATAGAAAATGAGAAAAAGAGATAAGATTTCTAGTAAAAGTGAAGTAGAAAAGCAAGTAAAAGAGTCTGAGTTAGGTAATTGAAAGTGATAATAGAAAATGAGAAAGAGCGATAAGATTTTTAGTAAAAGTGAAGTAGAAAAGCAAGTAAAAGAGTCTGAGTTAGGTAATTGAAAGTAATAATAGAAAATTTGAAAGAGACATAAGATTTGTGAGAAAAGTGAAGTAGAAAAGCAAGTAAAAGAGTCTGAGTTAGGTAATTGAAAGTAATAATAGAAAATGAGAAAAAGAGATAAGATTTCTAAGAAATGTGAAGTAGAGAAGCAAGTAAAAGAGTCTGAGTTAGGTAATTGAAAATAATAATAGAAAATGAGAAAAAGAGATAAGATTTCTAAGAAATGTGAAGTAGAGAAGCAAGTAAAAGAGTCTGAGTTAGTTAATTGAAAGTAATAATAGAAAATGAGAAAAAGAGATAAGATTTCTAGTAAATGTGAAGTAAAGAAGCAAGTAAAAGAGTCTGAGTTAGGTAATTGAAAGTGATAATAGAAAATGAGAAAAAGAGATAAGATTTCTAGTAAATGTGAAGTAAAGAAGCAAGTAAAAGAGTCTGAGTTAGGTAATTGAAAGTAATAATCGAAAATGAGAAAAAGATATAAGATTTCTAGTAAATGTGAAGTAAAGAAGCAAGTAAAAGAGTCTGAGTTAGGTAATTGAAAGTGATAATAGAAAATGAGAAAGAGACATAAGATTTGTGAGAAAGTGAAGTAGAAAAGCAAGTAAAAGAGTCTGAGTTAGGTAATTGAAAGTAATAATAGAAAATGAGAAAAAGAGATAAGATTTCTATTAAAAGTGAAGTAAAGAAGCAAGTAAAAGAGTCTGAGTTAGGTAATTGAAAGTGATAATAGAAAATGAGAAAAAGAGATAAGATTTCTAGTAAATGTGAAGTAAAGAAGCAAGTAAAAGAGTCTGAGTTAGGTAATTGAAAGTGATAATAGAAAATGAGAAAAAGAGATAAGATTTCTATTAAAAGTGAAGTAGAAAAGCAAGTAAAAGAGTCTGAGTTAGGTAATTGAAAATAATAATAGAAAATGAGAAAAAGAGATAAGATTTCTATTAAAAGTGAAGTAGAAAAGCAAGTAAAAGAGTCTGAGTTAGGTAATTGAAAGTAATAATAGAAAATGAGAAAAAGAGATAAGATTTCTAGTAAAAGTGAAGTAGAAAAGCAAGTAAAAGAGTCTGAGTTAGGTAATTGAAAGTAATAATAGAAAATGAGAAAAAGAGATAAGATTTCTAGTAAATGTGAAGTAGAGAAGCAAGTAAAAGAGTCTGAGTTAGGTAATTGAAAGTAATAATAGAAAATGAGAAAAAGAGATAAGATTTCTAAGAAATGTGAAGTAGAGAAGCAAGTAAAAGAGTCTGAGTTAGGTAATTGAAAGTGATAATAGAAAATGAGAAAAAGAGATAAGATTTCTAGTAAATGTGAAGTAGAAAAGCAAGTAAAAGAGTCTGAGTTAGGTAATTGAAAGTAATAATAGAAAATGAGAAAAAGAGATAAGATTTCTAGTAAATGTGAAGTAAAGAAGCAAGTAAAAGAGTCTGAGTTAGGTAATTGAAAGTGATAATAGAAAATGAGAAAAAGAGATAAGATTTCTAGTAAATGTGAAGTAGAGAAGCAAGTAAAAGAGTCTGAGTTAGGTAATTGAAAGTAATAATCGAAAATGAGAAAAAGATATAAGATTTCTAGTAAATGTGAAGTAAAGAAGCAAGTAAAAGAGTCTGAGTTAGGTAATTGAAAGTGATAATAGAAAATGAGAAAGAGACATAAGATTTGTGAGAAAAGTGAAGTAGAAAAGCAAGTAAAAGAGTCTGAGTTAGGTAATTGAAAGTAATAATAGAAAATGAGAAAAAGAGATAAGATTTCTATTAAAAGTGAAGTAAAGAAGCAAGTAAAAGAGTCTGAGTTAGGTAATTGAAAGTGATAATAGAAAATGAGAAAGAGACATAAGATTTCTAGTAAATGTGAAGTAAAGAAGCAAGTAAAAGAGTCTGAGTTAGGTAATTGAAAGTGATAATAGAAAATGAGAAAAAGAGATAAGATTTCTATTAAAAGTGAAGTAGAAAAGCAAGTAAAAGAGTCTGAGTTAGGTAATTGAAAGTGATAATAGAAAATGAGAAAGAGAGATAAGATTTTTAGTAAAAGTGAAGTAGAAAAGCAAGTAAAAGAGTCTGAGTTAGGTAATTGAAAGTAATAATAGAAAATGAGAAAGAGAGATAAGATTTCTATTAAAAGTGAAGTAAAGAAGCAAGTAAAAGAGTCTGAGTTAGGTAATTGAAAGTAATAATAGAAAATGAGAAAAAGATATAAGATTTCTAGTAAATGTGAAGTAAAGAAGCAAGTAAAAGAGTCTGAGTTAGGTAATTGAAAGTGATAATAGAAAATGAGAAAGAGACATAAGATTTGTGAGAAAAGTGAAGTAGAAAAGCAAGTAAAAGAGTCTGAGTTAGGTAATTGAAAGTAATAATAGAAAATGAGAAAAAGAGATAAGATTTCTATTAAAAGTGAAGTAAAGAAGCAAGTAAAAGAGTCTGAGTTAGGTAATTGAAAGTGATAATAGAAAATGAGAAAAAGAGATAAGATTTCTAGTAAATGTGAAGTAAAGAAGCAAGGTAAAAGAGTCTGAGTTAGGTAATTGAAAGTGATAATAGAAAATGAGAAAAAGAGATAAGATTTCTATTAAAAGTGAAGTAGAAAAGCAAGTAAAAGAGTCTGAGTTAGGTAATTGAAAATAATAATAGAAAATGAGGAAAAAGAGATAAGATTTCTATTAAAAGTGAAGTAGAAAAGCAAGTAAAAGAGTCTGAGTTAGGTAATTGAAAGTAATAATAGAAAATGAGAAAAAGAGATAAGATTTCTAGTAAAAGTGAAGTAGAAAAGCAAGTAAAAGAGTCTGAGTTAGGTAATTGAAAGTAATAATAGAAAATGAGAAAAAGAGATAAGATTTCTAGTAAATGTGAAGTAGAGAAGCAAGTAAAAGAGTCTGAGTTAGGTAATTGAAAGTAATAATAGAAAATGAGAAAAAGAGATAAGATTTCTAAGAAATGTGAAGTAGAGAAGCAAGTAAAAGAGTCTGAGTTAGGTAATTGAAAGTGATAATAGAAAATGAGAAAAAGAGATAAGATTTCTAGTAAATGTGAAGTAGAAAAGCAAGTAAAAGAGTCTGAGTTAGGTAATTGAAAGTAATAATAGAAAATGAGAAAAAGAGATAAGATTTCTAGTAAATGTGAAGTAAAGAAGCAAGTAAAAGAGTCTGAGTAGGTAATTGAAAGTGATAATAGAAAATGAGAAAAAGAGATAAGATTTCTAGTAAATGTGAAGTAGAGAAGCAAGTAAAAGAGTCTGAGTTAGGTAATTGAAAGTAATAATCGAAAATGAGAAAAAGATATAAGATTTCTAGTAAATGTGAAGTAAAGAAGCAAGTAAAAGAGTCTGAGTTAGGTAATTGAAAGTGATAATAGAAAATGAGAAAGAGACATAAGATTTGTGAGAAAAGTGAAGTAGAAAAGCAAGTAAAAGAGTCTGAGTTAGGTAATTGAAAGTAATAATAGAAAATGAGAAAAAGAGATAAGATTTCTATTAAAAGTGAAGTAAAGAAGCAAGTAAAAGAGTCTGAGTTAGGTAATTGAAAGTGATAATAGAAAATGAGAAAGAGACATAAGATTTCTAGTAAATGTGAAGTAAAGAAGCAAGTAAAAGAGTCTGAGTTAGGTAATTGAAAGTGATAATAGAAAATGAGAAAAAGAGATAAGATTTCTATTAAAAGTGAAGTAGAAAAGCAAGTAAAAGAGTCTGAGTTAGGTAATTGAAAGTGATAATAGAAAATGAGAAAGAGAGATAAGATTTTTAGTAAAAGTGAAGTAGAAAAGCAAGTAAAAGAGTCTGAGTTAGGTAATTGAAAGTAATAATAGAAAATGAGAAAGAGACATAAGATTTCTAGTAAATGTGAAGTAAAGAAGCAAGTAAAAGAGTCTGAGTTAGGTAATTGAAAGTGATAATAGAAAATGAGAAAAAGAGATAAGATTTCTATTAAAAGTGAAGTAAAGAAGCAAGTAAAAGAGTCTGAGTTAGGTAATTGAAAGTGATAATAGAAAATGAGAAAGAGAGATAAGATTTTTAGTAAATGTGAAGTAGAGAAGCAAGTAAAAGAGTCTGAGTTAGGTAATTGAAAGTGATAATAGAAAATGAGAAAAAGAGATAAGATTTCTAGTAAATGTGAAGTAAAGAAGCAAGTAAAAGAGTCTGAGTTAGGTAATTGAAAGTAATAATAGAAAATGAGAAAAAGAGATAAGATTTCTAAGAAATGTGAAGTAGAGAAGCAAGTAAAAGAGTCTGAGTTAGGTAATTGAAAGTGATAATAGAAAATGAGAAAAAGAGATAAGATTTCTAGTAAATGTGAAGTAGAAAAGCAAGTAAAAGAGTCTGAGTTAGGTAATTGAAAGTGATAATAGAAAATGAGAAAGAGACATAAGATTTGTGAGAAAAGTGAAGTAGAAAAGCAAGTAAAAGAGTCTGAGTTAGGTAATTGAAAGTAATAATAGAAAATGAGAAAAAGAGATAAGATTTCTAGTAAATGTGAAGTAGAGAAGCAAGTAAAAGAGTCTGAGTTAGGTAATTGAAAGTAATAATCGAAAATGAGAAAAAGATATAAGATTTCTAGTAAATGTGAAGTAAAGAAGCAAGTAAAAGAGTCTGAGTTAGGTAATTGAAAGTGATAATAGAAAATGAGAAAGAGACATAAGATTTGTGAGAAAAGTGAAGTAGAAAAGCAAGTAAAAGAGTCTGAGTTAGGTAATTGAAAGTAATAATAGAAAATGAGAAAAAGAGATAAGATTTCTATTAAAAGTGAAGTAAAGAAGCAAGTAAAAGAGTCAGAGTTAGGTAATTGAAAGTGATAATAGAAAAATGAGAAAGAGACATAAGATTTCTAGTAAATGTGAAGTAAAGAAGCAAGTAAAAGAGTCTGAGTTAGGTAATTGAAAGTGATAATAGAAAATGAGAAAAAGAGATAAGATTTCTATTAAAAGTGAAGTAGAAAAGCAAGTAAAAGAGTCTGAGTTAGGTAATTGAAAGTGATAATAGAAAATGAGAAAGAGAGATAAGATTTTTAGTAAAAGTGAAGTAGAAAAGCAAGTAAAAGAGTCTGAGTTAGGTAATTGAAAGTAATAATAGAAAATGAGAAAGAGACATAAGATTTCTAGTAAATGTGAAGTAAAGAAGCAAGTAAAAGAGTCTGAGTTAGGTAATTGAAAGTGATAATAGAAAATGAGAAAAAGAGATAAGATTTCTATTAAAAGTGAAGTAAAGAAGCAAGTAAAAGAGTCTGAGTTAGGTAATTGAAAGTGATAATAGAAAATGAGAAAGAGAGATAAGATTTTTAGTAAATGTGAAGTAGAGAAGCAAGTAAAAGAGTCTGAGTTAGGTAATTGAAAGTAATAATAGAAAATGAGAAAGAGACATAAGATTTCTAGTAAATGTGAAGTACAGAAGCAAGTAAAAGAGTCTGAGTTAGGTAATTGAAAGTAATAATAGAAAATGAGAAAGAGATATAAGATTTCTAGTAAATGTGAAGTAGAGAAGCAAGTAAAAGAGTCTGAGTTAGGTAATTGAAAGTAATAATAGAAAATGAGAAAAAGAGATAAGATTTCTTGTAAATGTGAAGTAGAGAAGCAAGTAAAAGAGTCTGAGTTAGGTAATTGAAAGTAATAATCGAAAATGAGAAAAAGATATAAGATTTCTAGTAAATGTGAAGTAAAGAAGCAAGTAAAAGAGTCTGAGTTAGGTAATTGAAAGTGATAATAGAAAATGAGAAAAAGAGATAAGATTTCTAGTAAATGTGAAGTAAAGAAGCAAGTAAAAGAGTCTGAGTTAGGTAATTGAAAGTGATAATAGAAAATGAGAAAAAGAGATAAGATTTCTATTAAAAGTGAAGTAAAGAAGCAAGTAAAAGAGTCTGAGTTAGGTAATTGAAAGTGATAATAGAAAAAGAGAAAGAGACATAAGATTTGTGAGAAAAGTGAAGTAGAAAAGCAAGTAAAAGAGTCTGAGTTAGGTAATTGAAAGTAATAATAGAAAATGAGAAAAAGAGATAAGATTTCTATTAAAAGTGAAGTAAAGAAGCAAGTAAAAGAGTCTGAGTTAGGTAATTGAAAGTAATAATAGAAAATGAGAAAAAGAGATAAGATTTCTATTAAAAGTGAAGTAAAGAAGCAAGTAAAAGAGTCTGAGTTAGGTAATTGAAAGTGATAATAGAAAATGAGAAAAAGAGATAAGATTTCTAGTAAATGTGAAGTAAAGAAGCAAGTAAAAGAGTCTGAGTTAGGTAATTGAAAGTGATAATAGAAAATGAGAAAGAGACATAAGATTTGTGAGAAAAGTGAAGTAGAAAAGCAAGTAAAAGAGTCTGAGTTAGGTAATTGAAAGTAATAATAGAAAATGAGAAAAGAGATAAAGATTTCTATTAAAAGTGAAGTAAAGAAGCAAGTAAAAGAGTCTGAGTTAGGTAATTGAAAGTGATAATAGAAAATGAGAAAAAGAGATAAGATTTCTAGTAAATGTGAAGTAAAGAAGCAAGTAAAAGAGTCTGAGTTAGGTAATTGAAAGTGATAATAGAAAATGAGAAAAAGAGATAAGATTTCTATTAAAAGTGAAGTAAAGAAGCAAGTAAAAGAGTCTGAGTTAGGTAATTGAAAGTGATAATAGAAAATGAGAAAAAGAGATAAGATTTCTATTAAAAGTGAAGTAGAAAAGCAAGTAAAAGAGTCTGAGTTAGGTAATTGAAAGTAATAATAGAAATGAGAAAAAGAGATAAGATTTCTAGTAAAAGTGAAGTAGAAAAGCAAGTAAAAGAGTCTGAGTTAGGTAATTGAAAGTAATAATAGAAAATGAGAAAAAGAGATAAGATTCTAGTAAATGTGAAGTAGAGAAGCAAGTAAAAGAGGTCTGAGTTAGGTAATTGAAAGTAATAATAGAAAATGAGAAAAAGAGATAAGAATTTCTAAGAAATGTGAAGTAGAGAAGCAAGTAAAAGAGTCTGAGTTAGGTAATTGAAAGTGATAATAGAAAATGAGAAAAAGAGATAAGATTTCTAGTAAATGTGAAGTAGAAAAGCAAGTAAAAGAGTCTGAGTTAGGTAATTGAAAGTAAATAATAGAAAATGAGAAAAAGAGATAAGATTTCTAGTAAATGTGAAGTAAAGAAGCAAGTAAAAGAGTCTGAGTTAGGTAATTGAAAGTGATAATAGAAAATGAGAAAAAGAGATAAGATTCTATTAAATGTGAAGTAGAGAAGCAAGTAAAAGAGTCTGAGTTAGGTAATTGAAAGTAATAATCGAAAATGAGAAAAAGATATAAGATTTCTAGTAAATGTGAAGTAAAGAAGCAAGTAAAAGAGTCTGAGTTAGGTAATTGAAAGTGATAATAGAAAATGAGAAAGAGACATAAGATTTGTGAGAAAAGTGAAGTAGAAAAGCAAGTAAAAGAGTCTGAGTTAGGTAATTGAAAGTAATAATAGAAAATGAGAAAAAGAGATAAGATTTCTATTAAAAGTGAAGTAAAGAAGCAAGTAAAAGAGTCTGAGTTAGGTAATTGAAAGTGATAATAGAAAATGAGAAAGAGACATAAGATTTCTAGTAAATGTGAAGTAAAGAAGCAAGTAAAAGAGTCTGAGTTAGGTAATTGAAAGTGATAATAGAAAATGAGAAAAAAGAGATAAGATTTCTATTAAAAGTGAAGTAGAAAAGCAAGTAAAAGAGTCTGAGTTAGGTAATTGAAAGTGATAATAGAAAATGAGAAAGAGACATAAGATTTGTGAGAAAAGTGAAGTAAAGAAGCAAGTAAAAGAGTCTGAGTTAGGTAATTGAAAGTAATAATAGAAAATGAGAAAGAGAGATAAGATTTTTAGTAAAAGTGAAGTAAAGAAGCAAGTAAAAGAGTCTGAGTTAGGTAATTGAAAGTAATAATAGAAAATGAGAAAAAGAGATAAGATTTCTTGTAAATGTGAAGTAGAGAAGCAAGTAAAAGAGTCTGAGTTAGGTAATTGAAAGTGATAATAGAAAATGAGAAAGAGACATAAGATTTGTGAGAAAAGTGAAGTAGAAAAGCAAGTAAAAGAGTCTGAGTTAGGTAATTGAAAGTAATAATAAGAAAATGAGAAAGAGAGATAAGATTTCTTGTAAATGTGAAGTAGAGAAGCAAGTAAAAGAGTCTGAGTCAGGTAATTGAAAGTGATAATAGAAAATGAGAAAGAGAGATAAGATTTTTAGTAAAAGTGAAGTAGAAAAGCAAGTAAAAGAGTCTGAGTTAGGTAATTGAAAGTAATAATAGAAAATGAGAAAAAGAGATAAGATTTCTAGTAAATGTGAAGTAAAGAAGCAAGTAAAAGAGTCTGAGTTAGGTAATTGAAAGTGATAATAGAAAATGAGAAAAAGAGATAAGATTTTTAGTAAATGTGAGTAGAAAAGCAAGTAAAAGAGTCTGAGTTAGGTAATTGAAAGTAATAATAAAAAATGAGAAAAAGAGATAAGATTTCTTTAAAAGTGAAGTAAAGAAGCAAGTAAAAGAGTCTGAGTTAGGTAATTGAAAGTAATAATAGAAAATGAGAAAGAGACATAAGATTTCTAGTAAATGTGAAGTAGAAAAGCAAGTAAAAGAGTCTGAGTTAGGTAATTGAAAGTAATAATAGAAAATGAGAAAAAGAGATAAGATTTCTAGTAAATGTGAAGTAAAGAAGCAAGTAA
Source organism: Loxodes magnus (assembly GCA_946699065.1). Classification (NCBI taxonomy): domain Eukaryota; phylum Ciliophora; class Karyorelictea; order Loxodida; family Loxodidae; genus Loxodes; species Loxodes magnus. The sequence goes on from CAMPDV010004876.1 coordinate 17,939, forward strand.
AAGAGTCTGAGTTAGGTAATTGAAAGTGATAATAGAAAATGAGAAAGAGACATAAGATTTCTAGTAAATGTGAAGTAAAGAAGCAAGTAAAAGAGTCTGAGTTAGGTAATTGAAAGTAATAATCGAAAATGAGAAAAAGATATAAGATTTCTAGTAAATGTGAAGTAAAGAAGCAAGTAAAAGAGTCTGAGTTAGGTAATTGAAAGTAATAATAGAAAATGAGAAAGAGACATAAGATTTGTGAGAAAAGTGAAGTAGAGAAGCAAGTAAAAGAGTCTGAGTTAGTTAATTGAAAGTAATAATAGAAAATGAGAAAAAGAGATAAGATTTCTATTAAAAGTGAAGTAAAGAAGCAAGTAAAAGAGTCTGAGTTAGGTAATTGAAAGTAATAATAGAAAATGAGAAAAAGAGATAAGATTTCTAGTAAATGTGAAGTAGAGAAGCAAGTAAAAGAGTCTGAGTTAGGTAATTGAAAGTGATAATAGAAAATGAGAAAAAGAGATAAGATTTCTATTAAAAGTGAAGTAGAAAAGCAAGTAAAAGAGTCTGAGTTAGGTAATTGAAAGTGATAATAGAAAATGAGAAAGAGACATAAGATTTGTGAGAAAAGTGAAGTAGAAAAGCAAGTAAAAGAGTCTGAGTTAGGTAATTGAAAGTAATAATAGAAAAATGAGAAAAAGAGATAAGATTTCTAGTAAATGTGAAGTAGAGAAGCAAGTAAAAGAGTCTGAGTTAGGTAATTGAAAGTAATAATAGAAAATGAGAAAGAGAGATAAGATTTCTTGTAAATGTGAAGTAGAGAAGCAAGTAAAAGAGTCTGAGTTAGGTAATTGAAAGTAATAATGGAAAATGAGAAAAAGAGATAAGATTTCTAGTAAATGTGAAGTAGAGAAGCAAGTAAAAGAGTCTGAGTTAGGTAATTGAAAGTAATAATAGAAAATGAGAAAGAGAGATAAGATTTCTTGTAAATGTGAAGTAGAGAAGCAAGTAAAAGAGTCTGAGTTAGGTAATTGAAAGTGATAATAGAAAATGAGAAAGAGACATAAGATTTGTGAGAAAAGTGAAGTAGAAAAGCAAGTAAAAGAGTCTGAGTTAGGTAATTGAAAGTAATAATAGAAAATGAGAAAAAGAGATAAGATTTCTATTAAAAGTGAAGTAGAAAAGCAAGTAAAAGAGTCTGAGTTAGGTAATTGAAAGTGATAATAGAAAATGAGAAAGAGACATAAGATTTGTGAGAAAAGTGAAGTAGAAAAGCAAGTAAAAGAGTCTGAGTTAGGTAATTGAAAGTAATAATAGAAAATGAGAAAAAGAGATAAGATTTCTAGTAAATGTGAAGTAGAGAAGCAAGTAAAAGAGTCTGAGTTAGGTAATTGAAAGTAATAATAGAAAATGAGAAAGAGAGATAAGATTTCTTGTAAATGTGAAGTAGAGAAGCAAGTAAAAGAGTCTGAGTTAGGTAATTGAAAGTAATAATGGAAAATGAGAAAAAGAGATAAGATTTCTAGTAAATGTGAAGTAGAGAAGCAAGTAAAAGAGTCTGAGTTAGGTAATTGAAAGTGATAATAGAAAATGAGAAAGAGACATAAGATTTGTGAGAAAAGTGAAGTAGAAAGCAAGTAAAAGAGTCTGAGTTAGGTAATTGAAAGTAATAATAGAAAATGAGAAAGAGCGATAAGATTTCTAGTAAATGTGAAGTAGAGAAGCAAGTAAAAGAGTCTGAGTTAGGTAATTGAAAGTGATAATCGAAAATGAGAAAAAGAGATAAGATTTTTAGTAAAAGTGAAGTAGAAAAGCAAGTAAAAGAGTCTGAGTTAGGTAATTGAAAGTAATAATAGAAAATGAGAAAGAGAGATAAGATTTCTTGTAAATGTGAAGTAGAGAAGCAAGTAAAAGAGTCTGAGTTAGGTAATTGAAAGTGATAATAGAAAATGAGAAAGAGACATAAGATTTGTGAGAAAAGTGAAGTAGAAAAGCAAGTAAAAGAGTCTGAGTTAGGTAATTGAAAGTAATAATAGAAAATGAGAAAGAGAGATAAGATTTCTTGTAAATGTGAAGTAGAGAAGCAAGTAAAAGAGTCTGAGTTAGGTAATTGAAAGTGATAATAGAAAATGAGAAAGAGACATAAGATTTGTGAGAAAAGTGAAGTAGAAAAGCAAGTAAAAGAGTCTGAGTTAGGTAATTGAAAGTAATAATAGAAAATGAGAAAGAGAGATAAGATTTCTTGTAAATGTGAAGTAGAGAAGCAAGTAAAAGAGTCTGAGTTAGGTAATTGAAAGTAATAATAGAAAATGAGAAAGAGAGATAAGATTGTGAGAAAAGTGAAGTAGAAAAGCAAGTAAAAGAGTCTGAGTTAGGTAATTGAAAGTAATAATAGAAAATGAGAAAGAGAGATAAGATTTTTAGTAAAAGTGAAGTAGAGAAGCAAGTAAAAGAGTCTGAGTTAGGTAATTGAAAGTAATAATAGAAAATGAGAAAGAGATATAAGATTTCTAGTAAATGTGAAGTAGAGAAGCAAGTAAAAGAGTCTGAGTTAGGTAATTGAAAGTAATAATAGAAAATGAGAAAAAGAGATAAGATTTCTAAGAAAAGTGAAGTAGAGAAGCAAGTAAAAGAGTCTGAGTTAGGTAATTGAAAGTAATAATAGAAAATGAGAAAGAGAGATAAGATTTCTTGTAAATGTGAAGTAGAGAAGCAAGTAAAAGAGTCTGAGTTAGGTAATTGAAAATAATAATAGAAAATGAGAAAAAGAGATAAGATTTCTATTAAAAGTGAAGTAGAAAAGCAAGTAAAAGAGTCTGAGTTAGGTAATTGAAAGTAATAATAGAAAATGAGAAAAAGAGATAAGATTTCTAAGAAATGTGAAGTAGAGAAGCAAGTAAAAGAGTCTGAGTTAGGTAATTGAAAGTGATAACTCGAAAATGAGAAAAAGAGATAAGATTTTTAGTAAAAGTGAAGTAGAAAAGCAAGTAAAAGAGTCTGAGTTAGGTAATTGAAAGTAATAATAGAAAATGAGAAGAGATATAAGATTTCTAGTAAATGTGAAGTAGAGAAGCAAGTAAAAGAGTCTGAGTTAGGTAATTGAAAGTAATAATAGAAAATGAGAAAAGAGATAAGATTTCTAAGAAAAGTGAAGTAGAGAAGCAAGTAAAAGAGTCTGAGTTAGGTAATTGAAAGTAATAATAGAAAATGAGAAAGAGAGATAAGATTTCTTGTAAATGTGAAGTAGAGAAGCAAGTAAAAGAGTCTGAGTTAGGTAATTGAAAATAATAATAGAAAATGAGAAAAAGAGATAAGATTTCTTGTAAATGTGAAGTAGAGAAGCAAGTAAAAGAGTCTGAGTTAGGTAATTGAAAATAATAATAGAAAATGAGAAAGAGAGATAAGATTTTTTAGTAAAAGTGAAGTAGAGAAGCAAAGTAAAAGAGTCTGAGTTAGGTAATTGAAAGTAATAATAGAAAATGAGAAAAAGAGATAAGATTTCTATTAAAAGTGAAGTAGAAAAGCAAGTAAAGAGTCTGAGTTAGGTATTGAAAGTGATAATAGAAAATGAGAAAAAGAGATAAGATTTCTTGTAAATGTGAAGTAGAGAAGCAAGTAAAAGAGTCTGAGTTAGGTAATTGAAAGTGATAATAGAAAATGAGAAAAAGAGATAAGATTTCTAGTAAAAGTAAAGTAGAAAAGCAAGTAAAAGAGTCTGAGTTAGGTAATTGAAAGTAATAATAGAAAATGAGAAAGAGAGATAAGATTTCTATTAAAAGTGAAGTAGAAAAACAAGTAAAAGAGTCTGAGTTAGGTAATTGAAAGTAATAATAGAAACTGAGAAAGAGCGATAAGATTTCTAGTAAATGTGAAGTAAAGAAGCAAGTAAAAGAGTCTGAGTTAGGTAATTGAAAGTAATAATAGAAAATGAGAAAAAGAGATAAGATTTCTAGTAAATGTGAAGTAGAAAAGCAAGTAAAGAGTCTGAGTTAGGTAATTGAAAGTGATAATAGAAAATGAGAAAAAGAGATAAGATTTCTTGTAAATGTGAAGTAGAGAAGCAAGTAAAAGAGTCTGAGTTAGGTAATTGAAAGTGATAATAGAAAATGAGAAAAAGAGATAAGATTTCTAGTAAATGTGAAGTAGAAAAGCAAGTAAAAGAGTCTGAGTTAGGTAATTGAAAGTGATAATAGAAATGAGAAAAAGAGATAAGATTTCTTGTAAATGTGAAGTAGAGAAGCAAGTAAAGAGTCTGAGTTAGGTAATTGAAAGTGATAATAGAAAATGAGAAAAAGAGATAAGATTTCTAGTAAAAGTGAAGTAGAAAAACAAGTAAAAGAGTCTGAGTTAGGTAATTGAAAGTAATAATAGAAAATGAGAAAGAGCGATAAGATTTCTATTAAAAGTGAAGTAGAAAAGCAAGTAAAAGAGTCTGAGTTAGGTAATTGAAAGTAATAATAGAAAATGAGAAAAAGAGATAAGATTTCTAAGAAATGTGAAGTAGAGAAGCAAGTAAAAGAGTCTGAGTTAGGTAATTGAAAGTGATAATCGAAAATGAGAAAAAGAGATAAGATTTTTAGTAAAAGTGAAGTAGAAAAGCAAGTAAAAGAGTCTGAGTTAGGTAATTGAAAGTAATAATAGAAAATGAGAAAGAGATATAAGATTTCTAGTAAATGTGAAGTAGAGAAGCAAGTAAAAGAGTCTGAGTTAGGTAATTGAAAGTAATAATAGAAAATGAGAAAAAGAGATAAGATTTCTAAGAAAAGTGAAGTAGAGAAGCAAGTAAAAGAGTCTGAGTTAGGTAATTGAAAGTAATAATAGAAAATGAGAAAGAGAGATAAGATTTCACATTTTCTATTATTACTTTCAATTACCTAACTCAGACTCTTTTACTTGCTTCTCTACTTCACTTTTCTTAGAAATCTTATCTCTTTTTCTCATTTTCTATTATTACTTTCAATTACCTAACTCAGACTCTCTTTACTTGCTTCTCTACTTCACATTTACTAGAAATCTTATATCTCTTTCTCATTTTCTATTATTACTTTCAATTACCTAACTCAGACTCTTTTACTTGCTTTTTCTACTTCACTTTTACTAAAAATCTTATCTCTTTTTCTCATTTTCGATTATCACTTTCAATTACCTAACTCAGACTCTTTTACTTGCTTCTCTACTTCACATTTCTTAGAAATCTTATCTCTTTTTCTCATTTTCTATTATTACTTTCAATTACCTAACTCAGACTCTTTTACTTGCTTTTCTACTTCACTTTTAATAGAAATCTTATCGCTCTTTCTCATTTTTCTATTATTACTTTCAATTACCTAACTCAGACTCTTTTACTTGTTTTTCTACTTCACTTTTACTAGAAATCTTATCTCTTTTTTCTCATTTTCTATTATCACTTTCAATTACCTAACTCAGACTCTTTTACTTGCTTCTCTACTTCACATTTACAAGAAATCTTATCTCTTTTTCTCATTTTCTATTATCACTTTCAATTACCTAACTCAGACTCTTTTACTTGCTTTTCTACTTCACATTTACTAGAAATCTTATCTCTTTTTCTCATTTTCTATTATCACTTTCAATTACCTAACTCAGACTCTTTTACTTGCTTCTCTACTTCACATTTACAAGAAATCTTATCTCTTTTTCTCATTTTCTATTATCACTTTCAATTACCTAACTCAGACTCTTTTACTTGCTTTTCTACTTCACATTTACTAGAAATCTTATCTCTTTTTTCTCATTTTCTATTATTACTTTCAATTACCTAACTCAGACTCTTTTACTTGCTTCTTTACTTCACATTTACTAGAAATCTTATCGCTCTTTCTCATTTTCTATTATTACTTTCAATTACCTAACTCAGACTCTTTTACTTGTTTTTCTACTTCACTTTTAATAGAAATCTTATCTCTCTTTCTCATTTTCTATTATTACTTTCAATTACCTAACTCAGACTCTTTTACTTGCTTTTCTACTTTACTTTTACTAGAAATCTTATCTCTTTTTCTCATTTTCTATTATCACTTTCAATTACCTAACTCAGACTCTTTTACTTGCTTCTCTACTTCACATTTACAAGAAATCTTATCTCTTTTTCTCATTTTCTATTATCACTTTCAATTACCTAACTCAGACTCTTTTACTTGCTTTTCTACTTCACTTTTAATAGAAATCTTATCTCTTTTTCTCATTTTCTATTATTACTTTCAATTACCTAACTCAGACTCTTTTACTTGCTTCTCTACTTCACTTTTACTAAAAATCTTATCTCTCTTTCTCATTTTCTATTATTATTTTCCAATTACCTAACTCAGACTCTTTTACTTGCTTCTCTACTTCACATTTACAAGAAATCTTATCTCTTTTTCTCATTTTCTATTATTATTTTCAATTACCTAACTCAGACTCTTTTACTTGCTTCTCTACTTCACATTTACAAGAAATCTTATCTCTCTTTCTCATTTTCTATTATTACTTTCAATTACCTAACTCAGACTCTTTTACTTGCTTCTCTACTTCACTTTTCTTAGAAATCTTATCTCTTTTTCTCATTTTCTATTATTACTTTCAATTACCTAACTCAGACTCTTTTACTTGCTTCTCTACTTCACATTTACTAGAAATCTTATATCTCTTTCTCATTTTCTATTATTACTTTCAATTACCTAACTCAGACTCTTTTACTTGCTTTTCTACTTCACTTTTACTAAAAATCTTATCTCTTTTTCTCATTTTCGATTATCACTTTCAATTACCTAACTCAGACTCTTTTACTTGCTTCTCTACTTCACATTTCCTTAGAAATCTTATCTCTTTTTCTCATTTTCTATTATTACTTTCAATTACCTAACTCAGACCTCTTTTACTTGCTTTTCTACTTCACTTTTAATAGAAATCTTATCTCTTTTTCTCATTTTCTATTATTATTTTCAATTACCTAACTCAGACTCTTTTACTTGCTTCTCTACTTCACATTTACAAGAAATCTTATCTCTCTTTCTCATTTTCTATTATTACTTTCAATTACCTAACTCAGACTCTTTTACTTGCTTCTCTACTTCACTTTTCTTAGAAATCTTATCTCTTTTTCTCATTTTCTATTATTACTTTCAATTACCTAACTCAGACTCTTTTACTTGCTTCTCTACTTCACATTTACTAGAAATCTTATATCTCTTTCTCATTTTCTATTATTACTTTCAATTACCTAACTCAGACTCTTTTACTTGCTTCTCTACTTCACTTTTACTAAAAATCTTATCTCTCTTTCTCATTTTCTATTATTACTTTCAATTACCTAACTCAGACTCTTTTACTTGCTTTTCTACTTCACTTTTCTCACAAATCTTATCTCTCTTTCTCATTTTCTATTATTACTTTCAATTACCTAACTCAGACTCTTTTACTTGCTTCTCTACTTCACATTTACAAGAAATCTTATCTCTCTTTCTCATTTTCTATTATTACTTTCAATTACCTAACTCAGACTCTTTTACTTGCTTTTCTACTTCACTTTTCTCACAAATCTTATGTCTCTTTCTCATTTTCTATTATCACTTTCAATTACCTAACTCAGACTCTTTTACTTGCTTCTCTACTTCACATTTACAAGAAATCTTATCTCTCCTTTCTCATTTTCTATTATTACTTTCAATTACCTAACTCAGACTCTTTTACTTGCTTTTCTACTTCACTTTTCTCACAAATCTTATGTCTCTTTCTCATTTTCTATTATCACTTTCAATTACCTAACTCAGACTCTTTTACTTGCTTCTCTACTTCACATTTACAAGAAATCTTATCTCTCTTTCTCATTTTCTATTATTACTTTCAATTACCTAACTCAGACTCTTTTACTTGCTTTTCTACTTCACTTTTACTAAAAATCTTATCTCCTTTTTCTCATTTTCGATTATCACTTTCAATTACCTAACTCAGACTCTTTTACTTGCTTCTCTACTTCACATTTACTAGAAATCTTATCGCTCTTTCTCATTTTCTATTATTACTTTCAATTACCTAACTCAGACTCTTTTACTTGCTTTTCTACTTCACTTTTCTCACAAATCTTATGTCTCTTTCTCATTTTCTATTATCACTTTCAATTACCTAACTCAGACTCTTTTACTTGCTTCTCTACTTCACATTTACAAGAAATCTTATCTCTCTTTCTCATTTTCTATTATTACTTTCAATTACCTAACTCAGACTCTTTTACTTGCTTTTCTACTTCACTTTTACTAAAAATCTTATCTCTTTTTCTCATTTTCGATTATCACTTTCAATTACCTAACTCAGACTCTTTTACTTGCTTCTCTACTTCACATTTCTTAGAAATCTTATGTCTCTTTCTCATTTTCTATTATTACTTTCAATTACCTAACTCAGACTCTTTTACTTGCTTTTCTACTTCACTTTTCTTAGAAATCTTATCGCTCTTTCTCATTTTCTATTATTACTTTCAATTACCTAACTCAGACTCTTTTACTTGCTTCTTTACTTCACTTTTAATAGAAATCTTATCTCTTTTTCTCATTTTCTATTATTACTTTCAATTACCTAACTCAGACTCTTTTACTTGCTTTTCTACTTCACTTTTCTTAGAAATCTTATCGCTCTTTCTCATTTTCTATTATTACTTTCAATTACCTAACTCAGACTCTTTTACTTGCTTCTTTACTTCACTTTTAATAGAAATCTCTATCTCACTTTCTCCATTTTCTATTATCACTTTCAATTACCTAACCTCAGACTCTTTTACTTGCTTTTCTACTTCACTTTTCTCACAAATCTTATGTCTCTTTCTCATTTTCTATTATCACTTTCAATTACCTAACTCAGACTCTTTTACTTGCTTTTCTACTTCACTTTTCTTAGAAATCTTATCGCTCTTTCTCATTTTCTATTATTACTTTCAATTACCTAACTCAGACTCTTTTACTTGCTTCTCTACTTCACATTTACAAGAAATCTTATCTCTTTTTCTCATTTTCTATTATCACTTTCAATTACCTAACTCAGACTCTTTTTACTTGCTTTTCTACTTCACATTTACTAGAAATCTTATCTCTTTTTCTCATTTTCTATTATTACTTTCAATTACCTAACTCAGACTCTTTTACTTGCTTCTCTACTTCACATTTCTTAGAAATCTTATCTCTTTTTCTCATTTTCTATTATCACTTTCAATTACCTAAACTCAGACTCTTTTACTTGCTTCTCTACTTCACATTTACAAGAAATCTTATCTCTTTTTCTCATTTTCTATTATCACTTTCAATTACCTAACTCAGACTCTTTTACTTGCTTTTCTACTTCACTTTTCTTAGAAATCTTATCTCTCTTTCTCATTTTCTATTATTACTTTCAATTACCTAACTCAGACTCTTTTACTTGCTTCTTTACTTCACTTTTAATAGAAATCTTATCTCTTTTTCTCATTTTCTATTATTACTTTCAATTACCTAACTCAGACTCTTTTACTTGCTTCTTTACTTCACATTTACTAGAAATCTTATCTCTTTTTCTCATTTTCTATTATTACTTTCAATTACCTAACTCAGACTCTTTTACTTGCTTCTTTACTTCACTTTTCTTAGAAATCTTATCTCTTTTTCTCATTTTCTATTATTACTTTCAATTACCTAACTCAGACTCTTTTACTTGCTTCTTTACTTCACTTTTAATAGAAATCTTATCTCTTTTTCTCATTTTCTATTATTACTTTCAATTACCTAACTCAGACTCTTTTACTTGCTTCTTTACTTCACTTTTAATAGAAATCTTATCTCTTTTTCTCATTTTCTATTATTACTTTCAATTACCTAACTCAGACTCTTTTACTTGTTTTTTCTACTTCACTTTTAATAGAAATCTTATCTCTCTTTCTCATTTTCTATTATTACTTTCAATTACCTAACTCAGACTCTTTTACTTGCTTTTCTACTTCACTTTTACTAGAAATCTTATCTCTTTTTCTCATTTTCTATTATCACTTTCAATTACCTAACTCAGACTCTTTTACTTGCTTCTCTACTTCACATTTACAAGAAATCTTATCTCTTTTTCTCATTTTCTATTATCACTTTCAATTACCTAACTCAGACTCTTTTACTTGCTTTTCTACTTCACTTTTAATAGAAATCTTATCTCTTTTTCTCATTTTTCTATTATTACTTTCAATTACCTAACTCAGACTCTTTTACTTGCTTCTCTACTTCACATTTACAAGAAATCTTATCTCTCTTTCTCATTTTCTATTATCACTTTCAATTACCTAACTCAGACTCTTTTACTTGCTTCTCTACTTCACATTTACAAGAAATCTTATCTCTCTTTTCTCATTTTCTATTATCACTTTCAATTACCTAACTCAGACTCCTTTTACTTGCTTTTCTACTTCACTTTTCTTAGAAATCTTATCTCTCTTTCTCATTTTCTATTATTACTTTCAATTACCTAACTCAGACTCCTTTTACTTGCTTCTTTACTTCCACTTTTAATAGAAATCTTATCTCTTTTTCTCATTTTCTATTATTACTTTCAATTACCTAACTCAGACTCTTTTACTTGCTTCTTTACTTCACATTTACTAGAAATCTTATCTCTTTTTCTCATTTTCCTATTATTACTTTCAATTACCTAACTCAGACTCTTTTACTTGCTTCTCTACTTCACATTTACAAGAAATCTTATCTCTTTTTCTCATTTTCTATTATTACTTTCAATTACCTAACTCAGACTCTTTTACTTGCTTCTCTACTTCACTTTTCTTAGAAATCTTATCTCTCTTTCTCATTTTCTATTATTACTTTCAATTACCTAACTCAGACTCTTTTACTTGCTTCTTTACTTCACTTTTAATAGAAATCTTATCTCTTTTTCTCATTTTCGATTATCACTTTCAATTACCTAACTCAGACTCTTTTACTTGCTTCTCTACTTCACATTTCTTAGAAATCTTATCTCTTTTTCTCATTTTCTATTATTACTTTCAATTACCTAACTCAGACTCTTTTACTTGCTTCTCTACTTCACTTTTACTAAAAATCTTATCTCTCTTTCTCATTTTCTATTATTACTTTCAATTACCTAACTCAGACTCTTTTACTTGCTTCTTTACTTCACTTTTAATAGAAATCTTATCTCTTTTTCTCATTTTCTATTATCACTTTCAATTACCTAACTCAGACTCTTTTACTTGCTTCTCTACTTCACATTTACAAGAAATCTTATCTCTTTTTCTCATTTTCTATTATCACTTTCAATTACCTAACTCAGACTCTTTTACTTGCTTCTCTACTTCACTTTTCTTAGAAATCTTATCTCTTTTTCTCATTTTCTATTATTACTTTCAATTACCTAACTCAGACTCTTTTACTTGCTTCTTTACTTCACATTTACTAGAAATCTTATCGCTCTTTCTCATTTTCTATTATTACTTTCAATTACCTAACTCAGACTCTTTTACTTGTTTTTCTACTTCACTTTTAATAGAAATCTTATCTCTCTTTCTCATTTTCTATTATTACTTTCAATTACCTAACTCAGACTCTTTTACTTGCTTTTCTACTTCACTTTTACTAGAAATCTTATCTCTTTTTCTCATTTTCTATTATTACTTTCAATTACCCTAACTCAGACTCTTTTACTTGCTTTTCTACTTCACTTTTAATAGAAATCTTATCGCTCTTTCTCATTTTTCTATTATTACTTTCAATTACCTAACTCAGACTCTTTTACTTGCTTTTCTACTTCACTTTTACTAAAAATCTTATCTCTTTTTCTCATTTTCTATTATCACTTTCAATTACCTAACTCAGACTCTTTTACTTGCTTCTCTACTTCACATTTACAAGAAATCTTATCTCTTTTTCTCATTTTCTATTATCACTTTCAATTACCTAACTCAGACTCTTTTACTTGCTTTTCTACTTCACATTTACTAGAAATCTTATCTCTTTTTCTCATTTTCTATTATCACTTTCAATTACCTAACTCAGACTCTTTTACTTGCTTCTCTACTTCACATTTACAAGAAATCTTATCTCTTTTTCTCATTTTCTAATTATCACTTTCAATTACCTAACTCAGACTCTTTTACTTGCTTTTCTACTTCACATTTACTAGAAATCTTATCTCTTTTTCTCATTTTCTATTATTACTTTCAATTACCTAACTCAGACTCTTTTACTTGCTTCTTTACTTCACATTTACTAGAAATCTTATCGCTCTTTCTCATTTTCTATTATTACTTTCAATTACCTAACTCAGACTCTTTTACTTGTTTTTCTACTTCACTTTTAATAGAAATCTTATCTCTTTTTCTCATTTTCTATTATTACTTTCAATTACCTAACTCAGACTCTTTTACTTGCTTTTCTACTTCACTTTTACTAGAAATCTTATCTCTTTTTCTCATTTTCTATTATCACTTTCAATTACCTAACTCAGACTCTTTTACTTGCTTCTCTACTTCACATTTACAAGAAATCTTATCTCTTTTTCTCATTTTCTATTATCACTTTCAATTACCTAACTCAGACTCTTTTACTTGCTTTTCTACTTCACTTTTAATAGAAATCTTATCTCTTTTTCTCATTTTCTATTATTACTTTCAATTACCTAACTCAGACTCTTTTACTTGCTTCTCCACTTCACATTTCTTAGAAATCTTATCTCTTTTTCTCATTTTCTATTATCACATTTCAATTACCTAACTCAGACTCTTTTACTTGCTTCTCTACTTCACATTTACAAGAAATCTTATCTCTTTTTCTCATTTTCTATTATCACTTTCAATTACCTAACTCAGACTCTTTTACTTGCTTTTCTACTTCACTTTTCTTAGAAATCTTATCTCTCTTTCTCATTTTCTATTATTACTTTCAATTACCTAACTCAGACTCTTTTACTTGCTTCTTTACTTCACTTTTAATAGAAATCTTATCTCTTTTTCTCATTTTCTATTATTACTTTCAATTACCTAACTCAGACTCTTTTACTTGCTTCTTTACTTCACTTTTACTAGAAATCTTATCTCTTTTTCTCATTTTCTATTATTACTTTCAATTACCTAACTCAGACTCTTTTACTTGCTTCTCTACTTCACATTTACAAGAAATCTTATCTCTTTTTCTCATTTTCTATTATTACTTTTCAATTACCCTAACTCAGACTCTTTTACTTGCTTCTCTACTTCACTTTTACTAAAAATCTTATCTCTTTTTCTCATTTTCTATTATCACTTTCAATTACCTAACTCAGACTCTTTTACTTGCTTTTCTACTTCACTTTTCTTAGAAATCTTATCTCTCTTTCTCATTTTCTATTATTACTTTCAATTACCTAACTCAGACTCTTTTACTTGCTTCTTTACTTCACTTTTAATAGAAATCTTATCTCCTTTTTCTCATTTTCTATTATTATTTTCAATTACCTAACTCAGACTCTTTTACTTGCTTCTCTACTTCACATTTACAAGAAATCTTATCTCTCTTTCTCATTTTCTATTATTACTTTCAATTACCTAACTCAGACTCTTTTACTTGCTTCTCTACTTCACTTTTCTTTAGAAATCTTATCTCTTTTTCTCATTTTCTATTTATTACTTTCAATTACCTAACTCAGACTCTTTTACTTGCTTCTCTACTTCACATTTACTAGAAATCTTATATCTCTTTCTCATTTTCTATTATTACTTTCAATTACCTAACTCAGACTCTTTTACTTGCTTCTCTACTTCACTTTTACTAAAAATCTTATCTCTCTTTCTCATTTTCTATTATTACTTTCAATTACCTAACTCAGGACTCTTTTACTTGCTTTTCTACTTCACTTTTCTCACAAATCTTATCTCTCTTTCCTCATTTTCTATTATTACTTTCAATTACCTAACTCAGACTCTTTTACTTGCCTTCTCTACTTCACATTTACAAGAAATCTTATCTCTCTTTCTCATTTTCTATTATTACTTTCAATTACCTAACTCAGACTCTTTTACTTGCTTTTCTACTTCACTTTTACTAAAAATCTTATCTCTTTTTCTCATTTTCGATTATCACTTTCAATTACCTAACTCAGACTCTTTTACTTGCTTCTCTACTTCACATTTACTAGAAATCTTATCTCTTTTTCTCATTTTCTATTATTACTTTCAATTACCTAACTCAGAATCTTTTACTTGCTTTTCTACTTCACTTTTCTCACAAATCTTATGTCTCTTTCTCATTTTCTATTATCACTTTCAATTACCTAACTCAGACTCTTTTACTTGCTTCTCTACTTCACATTTACAAGAAATCTTATCTCTCTTTCTCATTTTCTATTATTACTTTCAATTACCTAACTCAGACTCTTTTACTTGCTTCTCTACTTCACTTTTACTAAAAATCTTATCTCTTTTTCTCATTTTCGATTATCACTTTCAATTACCTAACTCAGACTCTTTTTACTTGCTTCTCTACTTCACATTTCTTAGAAATCTTATGTCTCTTTCTCATTTTCTATTATTACTTTCAATTACCTAACTCAGACTCTTTTACTTGCTTTTCTACTTCACTTTTCTTAGAAATCTTATCGCTCTTTCTCATTTTCTATATATTACTTTCAATTACCTAACTCAGACTCTTTTACTTGCTTCTTTACTTCACTTTTAATAGAAATCTTATCTCTTTTTCTCATTTTTCTATTATTACTTTCAATTACCTAACTCAGACTCTCTTTACTTGCTTTTCTACTTCACTTTTCTTAGAAATCTTATCGCTCTTTCTCATTTTCTATTATTACTTTCAATTACCTAACTCAGACTCTTTTACTTGCTTCTTTACTTCACTTTTAATAGAAATCTTATCTCACTTTCTCATTTTCTATTATCACTTTCAATTACCTAACTCAGACTCTTTTACTTGCTTTTTCTACTTCACTTTTCTCACAAATCTTATGTCTCTTTCTCATTTTCTATTATCACTTTCAATTACCTAACTCAGACTCTTTTACTTGCTTTTCTACTTCACTTTTCTTAGAAATCTTATCGCTCTTTCTCATTTTCTATTATTACTTTCAATTACCTAACTCAGACTCTTTTACTTGCTTCTCTACTTCACATTTACAAGAAATCTTATCTCTTTTTCTCATTTTCTATTATTACTTTCAATTACCTAACTCAGACTCTTTTACTTGCTTCTCTACTTCACATTTACAAGAAATCTTATCTCTCTTTCTCATTTTCTATTATTACTTTCAATTACCTAACTCAGACTCTTTTACTTGCTTTTCTACTTCACTTTTACTAAAAATCTTATCTCTTTTTCTCATTTTCGATTATCACTTTCAATTACCTAACTCAGACTCTTTTACTTGCTTCTCTACTTCACATTTACTAGAAATCTTATATCTCTTTCTCATTTTCTATTATTACTTTCAATTACCTAACTCAGACTCTTTTACTTGCTTTTCTACTTCACTTTTACTAAAAATCTTATCTCTTTTTCTCATTTTCGATTATCACTTTCAATTACCTAACTCAGACTCTTTTACTTGCTTCTCTACTTCACATTTACTAGAAATCTTATCTCTTTTTCTCATTTTCTATTATCACTTTCAATTAACTAACTCAGACTCTTTTACTTGCTTTTCTACTTCACATTTAATAGAAATCTTATCTCTTTTTCTCATTTTCTATTATTACTTTCAATTACCTAACTCAGACTCTTTTACTTGTTTTTCTACTTCACATTTAATAAAAATCTTATCTCTTTTTCTCATTTTCTATTATCACTTTCAATTACTTAAACTCAGACTCTTTTACTTGCTTCTCTACTTCACATTTACTAGAAATCTTATCTCTCTTTCTCATTTTCTATTATTACTTTCAATTACCTAACTCAGACTCTTTTACTTGCTTTTCTACTTCACATTTACTAGAAATCTTATCTCTTTTTCTCATTTTCTATTATCACTTTCAATTACCTAACTCAGACTCTTTTACTTGCTTCTCTACTTCACATTTACAAGAAATCTTATCTCTTTTTCTCATTTTCTATTATCACTTTCAATTACCTAACTCAGACTCTTTTACTTGCTTTTCTACTTCACATTTACTAGAAATCTTATCTCTTTTTCTCATTTTCTATTATTACTTTCAATTACCCTAACTCAGACTCTTTTACTTGCTTCTTTACTTCACATTTACTAGAAATCTTATCGCTCTTTCTCATTTTCTATTATTACTTTCAATTACCTAACTCAGACTCTTTTACTTGTTTTTCTACTTCACTTTTAATAGAAATCTTATCTCTCTTTCTCATTTTCTATTATTACTTTCAATTACCTAACTCAGACTCTTTTACTTGCTTTTCTACCTTCACTTTTACTAGAAATCTTATCTCTTTTTCTCATTTTCTATTATCACTTTCAATTACCTAACTCAGACCTCTTTTACTTGCTTCTCTACTTCACATTTACAAGAAATCTTATCTCTTTTTCTCATTTTCTATTATCACTTTCAATTACCTAACTCAGACTCTTTTACTTGCTTTTCTACTTCACTTTTAATAGAAATCTTATCTCTTTTTCTCATTTTCTATTATTACTTTCAATTACCCTAACTCAGACTCTTTTACTTGCTTCTCCACTTCACATTTCTTAGAAATCTTATCTCTTTTTCTCATTTTCTATTATCACTTTCAATTACCTAACTCAGACTCTTTTACTTGCTTCTCTACTTCACATTTACAAGAAATCTTATCTCTTTTTCTCATTTTCTATTATCACTTTCAATTACCTAACTCAGACTCTTTTACTTGCTTTTCTACTTCACTTTTCTTAGAAATCTTATCTCTCTTTCTCATTTTCTATTATTACTTTCAATTACCTAACTCAGACTCTTTTACTTGCTTCTTTACTTCACTTTTAATAGAAATCTTATCTCTTTTCTCATTTTCTATTATTACTTTCAATTACCTAACTCAGACTCTTTTACTTGCTTCTTTACTTCACTTTTACTAGAAATCTTATCTCTTTTTCTCATTTTCTATTATTACTTTCAATTACCTAACTCAGACTCTTTTACTTGCTTCTCTACTTCACATTTACAAGAAATCTTATCTCTTTTTCTCATTTTCTATTATTACTTTCAATTACCTAACTCAGACTCTTTTACTTGCTTCTCTACTTCACTTTTACTAAAAATCTTATCTCTCTTTCTCATTTTCTATTATTACTTTCAATTACCCTAACTCAGACTCTTTTACTTGCTTCTTTACTTCACTTTTAATAGAAATCTTATCTCTTTTTCTCATTTTCTATTATTATTTTCAATTACCTAACTCAGACTCTTTTACTTGCTTCTCTACTTCACATTTACAAGAAATCTTATCTCTCTTTCTCATTTTCTATTATTACTTTCAATTACCTAAACTCAGACTCTTTTACTTGCTTCTCTACTTCACTTTTACTAAAAATCTTATCTCTTTTTCTCATTTTCTATTATTACTTTCAATTACCTAACTCAGACTCTTTTACTTGCTTCTCTACTTCACATTTACTAGAAATCTTATATCTCTTTCTCATTTTCTATTATTACTTTCAATTACCTAACTCAGACTCTTTTACTTGCTTCTCTACTTCACTTTTACTAAAAATCTTATCTCTCTTTCTCATTTTCTATTATTACTTTCAATTACCTAACTCAGACTCTTTTACTTGCTTTTCTACTTCACTTTTCTCACAAATCTTATCTCTCTTTCTCATTTTCTATTATTACTTTCAATTACCTAACTCAGACTCTTTTACTTGCTTCTCTACTTCACATTTACAAGAAATCTTATCTCTCTTTCTCATTTTCTATTATTACTTTCAATTACCTAACTCAGACTCTTTTACTTGCTTCTCTACTTCACATTTACTAGAAATCTTATCTCTTTTTCTCATTTTCTATTATTACTTTCAATTACCTAACTCAGACTCTTTTACTTGCTTTTCTACTTCACTTTTCTCACAAATCCTTATGTCTCTTTCTCATTTTCTATTATCACTTTCAATTACCTAACTCAGACTCTTTTACTTGCTTCTCTACTTCACATTTACAAGAAATCTTATCTCTCTTTCTCATTTTCTATTATTACTTTCAATTACCTAACTCAGACTCTTTTACTTGCTTTTCTACTTCACTTTTACTAAAAATCTTATCTCTTTTTCTCATTTTCGATTATCACTTTCAATTACCTAACTCAGACTCTTTTACTTGCTTCTCTACTTCACTTTTCTTAGAAATCTTATCTCTCTTTCTCATTTTCTATTATTACTTTCAATACCTAACTCAGACTCTTTTACTTGCTTTTCTACTTCACTTTTCTCACAAATCTTATGTCTCTTT